>JBBGZY010001119.1:1212500-1484361 GCA_037952925.1 Lithobates clamitans
TACCTGTAAGAACGATCATGGCTGAACAACCGCTATGATTGTTCTTATGGTGCAGGAAATCGCCGGCTGTAAAAGAAGAGATCTGAATGATGTCTGTAACTGCACCCAGCATTCAGATATGACCGCTCAAACCCGATGACGTCACATGACCTTGGTGGGAATCAGTTAATGGTATCCCAGTCTTCAGTGGGGTGCACACTATAAGAAAAGCGGGCGAACAATTGTCCGATTTTCCTCGTTGTTTCACAGCAAATTGGAACTGGTGAACGAAAATCCGTACGAAAAAATTCTCGCATGACAAAGGTTTTTTTTTTATTGTTTCTGCTCATGCGCAGTCTTTCTTTTCTGATTTTTCTTGTCCGAAAATCGTACGAAAATGGTCCACATTCAACGAAAATCATTAGTTCTGTTCCCGCGTGACAAAAATTTTTCTCTTCGGGAAGTTTCGTACGGAAATTCGTAATCGGCTGTCGAAAGTTGTGTACACACTATGCGAAAATCGAACTACTTTGGATGAAAATGTTAGCCAGATTTTCTTATAGCGGGTACAAGCCTTTAGTCCGTAGGGTTCAATATTGAGTTGGCCCGCCCTTTGCAGCTATAACAGCTTCAACTCTTCTGGGAAGGCTGTCCACAAGGTTTAGGAGTGTGTCTATGGGAATGTTTGACCGTTCTTCCAGAAGAGCATTTGTGAGTTCAGGCACTGATGTTGGACGAGAAGGCCAGGCTCGCATTCTCCGCTCTAATTCATTCCAAAGGTGTTCTATTGGGTTGAGGTCAAGTTCCTCCACCCCAACAAGTGGTTATTTGAGTTACTGTTGCCTTTCTATCATCTGGAATCAGTCTGCCCATTCTCCTCTGACCTCTGACATCGACAAGGCATTTTCCTCCACACAACTGCCGCTCACTGGATATTTTCTCTTATTTTTGGACACTATCACAGTCGCACTATAAGTCGCTGATCACCGCCATTACAGTATAGTGTCATATCTGCAAAGATTCCAGTATGTATCCCATAGTTTGTAAACGCTATAACTTTTGCACAAATCAATTAATATACAGTACACTTATTGAATTTTTTTTTCTCCCACCAAAGACATGTAGCAAAATGCATTTTGGCCCAAATTTACAAAGAAATTTGATTTTTATTGGATATGTTTTATAACAGAAAGAAAAAAAATATAATAATAATAGAAAAATGTCAGCCTTTTTTCATTTGTATAATAAAAACATAAAGAACCCAGTGGTGATCAAATACCACCAAATGAAATGATTACTGTATATACTCGAGTATAAGCCAAGTTTTTCAGCCAATTTTTTAGGCTGAAATACCCCCCCCCCCCTCGGCTTATACTCGAGTGAGCCGTACAGCAGCCGTACCTTTGATTACTAAAACAGCGGGTGTCTCCCACTGTGTTATTCAGTCTGTGCGGCCGTCCATTGTAACAAAGCCCCGCCTCCTCCTCGTCCGTGATAGAGGAACACAGATACAATGCTGGGAAACTGTATCAGTATTCCATCTATCACAAACGAGGAGGAGGCGGGGCTTTGTTACCATGGATGGCCGAACAGACCGCATAACACAGCGGGAGACACCCCCTGTTTTAGTAATCAAAGGTACGTCTGCAGGTGGCCACAATGAGGCTGAAAATGGGCACAGTGAGGCTGCAAATGGGCACAATTAGGCTGCAAATGGGCACAGTGAGGCCGCAAATTGGCACAGTGAGGCTGCAAATGGGCACAATGAGGCTGCAAATGGGCACAGTGAGGCTGCAAATGGGCACAGTGAGGCTGCAGATGGCCACAATGAGGCTGCAAATGGGCACAGTGAGGCTGCAAATGGGCACAATGAGGCTGCAAATGGGCACAGTGAGGCTGCAAATGGGCACAATGAGGCTGCAAATGGGCACAGTGAGGCTGCAGATGGGCATTGTTTACCCAGTAGCTGCTGCATTTTCCCACCCTAGGCTTATACTCGAGTCAATACGTTTTCCCAGTTTTTAGGGTAAAATTAGGTGCCTCGGGTTATGTTCGGGTCGGCCTATACTCGAGTACATACAGTATATAAATTGTATTTGGGTGTAATATTGCATGCCTGCGCAATTGCCAGTTAAAGTAGCACAGTGCCGAATAGCGAAAAATGCCCTGGTCATGAAGGGAGTAAAACCCTCTGGAGGTCAAGTGCTTAAAGTTTTTATTGCATTGCTGTTGGCCTGGTATAAGTAGGCATATTCTGTACCTGTAGGACCTTTGTGAATGTGGTGGTCACTGTAGCAGTCCTTGCTACTACAGTGACCACCACAGTCTTCTGGGTTCTGTGCCAGGTGGATGCCTTCTACATTATGGACACAAGGGGCGGCGCTCACTCAGCATAACCGCCATTCACCAAACGCTTTGTACTTTTATGAATGAATGCAAGGAGTTGTTTGTTCAGATGAGGTTGAAAGCCTAAAATGTATTTGACAAAAACGTGCCAGTGGTATCCCAGCGGGGCACCCAGGCGATGGGCGTGCTCCAAAATCGGAACGGCACACCACAAAAGTCCAAACTGGGGTTTTATTCCCCACAAATAGAGCTTTCTTTTGGTGGTATTTGATCACCTCTGTGGATTTTATTTGTTGTGATAAAAACAAAAAAAGACAGACAATTTTGAAAAAAAAAACCCCATTGTTTTTTACTTTCTGCTAAAAGACATATTCAATAAAAAAAAAAAAAAATCTAATTTCTTTACCAGTTTAGGCCAATATATATTCTGATGCATAGTTCGGTAAAAAAAAAAAAAAAAAATCCCAATAAGCGTATATTGATTGGTTTGTGCAAAAGTTATAGCGTCTACAAATTATGGGATATTTTTATGGAATTTTTTTTTATTTATTTATTTTTATTAGTAATGGCAGCAATCAGTGATTTATCGGGACTGTGGCAGACAAGTCGGACACAAAAGCTCCATACACACTATCAGATTTTCTGCTGATTTTTGTCTTCAGATTTACCAAAACCATATAATATGAGGTCAAACCTTAAGAGTTTCAATTTGTATGCAATCAGGCAGGCCCTTGCACTACATGGTTTTGGTAAATCCGAAGACAAAAATCAGCAGAATATCTGATAGTGTGTATGGGGCTTAAGTGACACTTTTTTGGGGGACCACTGACACCAATACAGTAATCAGTGCTAAAAATATGCACCGTCACTGTACTAATGAAACTGCCAGGGAAGGGGTTAACATCAGGGGGCGATCAAAGGGTTAAATGTGTTCCTAGGGAGAGTGCTTGCTAACGTGGGGGAGGTGCTTTAACTGTGGAAAGGCAGCGATCCGTGTTCCTTTTTAGCAGAGACACAGGTTCTTTACCTTCCCTACTAACAGAACGAAGATCTGCCTTGTTTACATAGGCAGACTGCCTTTCTGCTTCTCTCCGGAGCGATCGGCGGGTCCTGGCGGACATCGAGCGCGCCTCCAGACCCGGAAGTTAAAAATCACATACCGGTACGCAATTTTGCACAAGGAAGCCGCCTTGCCGCCCTATATCTACAGTATGCGGTCGGCAATCAGCTAATGGCCATAATGCTGTATTTTTATGATTGTGGTATTTCAGGAAAATGCCACATTATGGCCCCTAGATGAAGCTGACGATCACAGGAAATACTAGATATATACTAGATATATTAGATATAATACTAGATATAATATTAGACACGTGACGGGAATTACTCATGACAGCCTTGAATGCTGAGACTGCTTTACACAGTTAATGTTTTATAAATAAACTCCATTGTGTTCTTTATTATTAAAGTATTAAAGATATAGCCTTTGAGATGGAGGTTAGGAAGACAGGGGTACCTCCTAATAGTTTTGCTGTGGTATCTCATTACACATATTTACAACCATGCTAGCCACCATAGGCGTCTACATCAACAGCGGCCATTTTCAACCAGGGTTCAGCAGAACTCTAGTGTTCCTCCAGGGATAGCTAGAGGTTCCTTGAGTTGTGGCCAACTGACCTCCAATCTCATGGTGCCTGCATAGTTCCAGGTCCAACGCCACTTGGCAGAGCCAACAACTTGACTGCAAGGGTGTCATTCTTACCACCCCTGTAAGGTGGGCACTCTTTTACTACTTACCACTACCGATGTAAGGGGCATTTTCCCAATGACCTTCAATAAACTAATCTTACCAGGGGTTCCCTGATATCTGAAAATGGTTTCAAGGGTTCCTCTAGGGTAAAAAAAAGGTTGAGAAAGGCTCATCTACAGTCATGACGTAGCCTCTCAGGCATCTTCTCTCACTTGTCCAAAAAAAAAAAAAAAAAAAAAAAAAAACCCGGCTCGTAGACACCATATATTTTTCAGAAAGTACACCAGTAAACTCCATAGGGCTTTAGATGCCGTAAATCTGTTCCCTTCATAAATATATGTAGCCTGAAATTCTTGCTGAAAGCAATGCTGTTTCTATATCGCCTATAAATTTATATAAAGTTCATAATTCTCAATCAAGTTTACTGAGACCAGGCTGATGCAACAGCGGGAATAAACAATACATTTTAATGCCTCACGTCTCAGGAGTGTATTGATATGAGCAATGGAGGCTATAAACCATTGCTGGAAAATAATAGGGACGCCTTATGAGGGCAGCATATGGATTGTCACATCCGCTGGTCCTGGTGCTATACACAGCAGTAGTATTACTTATCAAATATTGCCGTACGGTCAGTTCAAGACTATGGGCGGGTCTGATACTTTTAAAGCAGGGGAAACTTTTTAAATAAAGGGCCAGTTTACCGTCCTTCAGACTTTAGGGGGAATTTAGGGAGACTTTTATTTCACCCTTGATAAGAGATGGACGTCAGGACTTCATGATGGGTGGGGGACACTGATCTGATGGGGGGACTCTGATGTGATGGAGGGAATTCATGTATCTGGTGGGACTCTGCTGTCCTAGGGGGGTTCTGATGTGATGGGGGGAACTCTGATATGCAGAAAGGAATCTGATGTACAGGGGTGCGATGATGGTGTGATGAGGGAACCACTGATGTAAAATTGGGGGTCTAATGTGATGGGAAGACACTGATTTGATGAGGGACCTCTGATGTAAGGGGGGCTCTGATATGAGGGTAGAGCCTCTGATCTAATGGGGAAGACTTTAGATGGGAAGGGGGGCTTTGATGTGAAGTTGATTTCATCAAGGTGATTGTGTGCTTTGTTCCAGGCTCAGGTTTCTCAATGATAGGTAACATTTCATTTTAGACTGGAGTGTCTGTAGATAAAAACAAACTGTACAGCTTTGACTAAAGTTGTATAATGTCATTTCTATAGGTGTAGGCCATTAACGTACTGTACCTCCCATAGCCTGGCCAGAAAACTCCCACAGATGGCCTCCCCTATCCTGCCTTGCTGCTAGGAAATGGCTAAGATGCTTCCTTAGTGCTGGTGCTCACCCCCACCATCACAGGAGCAAGCTCCTAAACCCCGACACGTGCGTGGTCCATTATCTCTTCCATTGCAGCATTGCTACTGCAGCGGATGAAAGAGCACTCAGGGGGTTTGAATCTGCTAGGAGTGTCTTAGCAACATCCTAGCAACAAGACAGAATGGGGGATGCCATCTCTAGAAGTTTTTTTCAGCAAGGCCTCAGAAGGTTTGTAAATGGCCTACACTTATAGCAAGGGCATTATCAAATTTTTGTCAAACCTGCAAAGTTCATGTTTACATACAAGTGCCCCCTCAACTATGTAGGTCGTTTGTTGGTGAAGGTGAATAAACCTTTTAATGTGAAAGTTTGGTAGGAGAATTATACTAATTTTGGTGCTATGTAATGTACAAAGAAAGATGCAGAAGAGGAATGGAGCAGCAATATGAAAACAGTATCTCATTCCCACCCCTAGAGGGCACTGTATTAGATTCATTTTGCCTTGTGGTAGGAAAGCCCCTAGCATAAACTAACCTGAAGTTAGCAACTGCTTACAAATGCAAGTTTATACTTATTAGCAGTACTGTGCATATATATATATATATATATATATATATATATATATATATATATATATATATATATATATATATATACAAACACTATGTATTTCTAAAAGAGACATTGTATTTACATTTCCTGTTCTCTCGTGACCTTGGAGTACCTGTTGTCAGCCATTCAGGCTGAAATACGGCTTATTTTCGTACGGTTCAGTGGAATTGTTGACAGGACTTCAACTCCTTCATAGGAAAATAACCTCCCCTGAGTATTAAAGGTTTATTTAAAAAAATATTTTCAGTTTGCAGGATCTCATAAAGCTATTACACATACTGTATTTTGAAAGGACTTCCCAAAAGTCTACTGTGTAAACTGGATACTTTGGTTATCATTTTGTCGTGTGGGTTAATTTATTTTCACAAACTGTTCCTTCTCTCTAACGTTTTTTTTTCCCTCCTCTTCCCAGAGCTTAATTATGTTTTTCTGTGCCGCAGTACACCCAGATTTTGCTTAAATTGAAATATTCAAGCTAGAAGCACATTTAATGTTTTGCAATTATACATATTCAGCTGTTTTATCCAAAAGGTATTTGTTTTACCAATAAAAAAAATAAAAAAAAATCTTTAGAGTGTTTAGTCACTTATGAGCCTTTATTTTTCGTTGCATGTTCATTTAAAGGGGTTTTAAAGGGTTTCAGATTACTTGTTTATTAAGGGTCTCTTACCACTCACTGCCTGTTATATGAAGTGATTGGATGCCTGTTGGTTAAGGTTATAGCACCAGAATTTACTGGCAGATGAATTTACTGGCAGATGAACTTTGTAACTAGTAATGCCCGTTCTAAGAAAACCTGAGCTCTGCGGGGGTGGGACCTGTGCTGTTGCTAAGCATGGCTAGAGGGAATATGATTTCAATATACAAATACCATACTGGTGACCCCACAATAGGGCTAAAACTTTTTCGGAAGAAAGTTTAACAAGACTCGTGGTCACTCATTAAAATGAGAAGAAAAGAGGTTTAACCTTAAACTACATAGATGGTTCTTTACTGTAAGAGCGATAAGGATGTGGAATTCCCTTCCACAGGTGGTGGTCTCAGCAGGGAGCATCGATAGTTTCAAGAAACTATTAGATAAGCACCTGAACGACCACAACATACAGGGATATACAATGTATAATCACACACATAGGTTGGACTTGATGGTCTTGTGTCTTTTTTCGACCTCACCTGCTGTAACTATGTAACTATATAAGGGTCCTAAAGATACAGGATACTTCACAACAAGTGTATACTCTAGCCCAGACTTTGTCAACCTTTTAAACATGGAGGAACCCTTGAAATAACTTTCCTGGTCTTGGAGAACCCTTGCTAATATTTACTATATCTACAGCTCATGGTACGTTAGCGTGATGGTCATTGGGAACAATTTTCCTTTCACTAGTACTCATTGGGTAGCATGCCCTCCTACCTAAAAAGTCCATATATTTGGGTCCTAAAGATACAGGATACTTCACAACAAATGTATACTCTAGTCCAGACTTTGTCAACCTTTTAAACATGGAGGAACCCTTGATATAACTTTCCTGGTCTTGGAGAACCCTTGCTAATAATTACTATATCTACAGCTGATGGTACATTAGCGTGATGGTCACTGGAATCAATTATCCTTTCACTAGTACTCATTGGGTAGCATGCCCTCCTACCTAAAAAGTCTGTATATATGGGTCCTAAAGATACAGGATACTTCACAACAAATGTATACTCTAGCCCAGACTTTGTCAACCTTTTAAACATGGAGGAACCCTTGAAATAACTTTCCTGGTCTTGGAGAACTCTTGCTAATAATTACTATATCTACAGCTGATGGTACATTAGCGTGATGGTCACTGGGAACAATGTTCCTTTCACTAGTACTCATTGGGTAGCATGCCCTCCTACCTAAAAAGAGCATCAGTGTCAGCAGTTACTTATCTGAGAGGCTAAAATAGTGCATTGCTCAAAGAACCTCTAGCAACCTCAGTAAACTCCTCCATGGAACCCTGGTTGAGAAACTGTGTTCTACCCAATAGAATGAAATTGTGCACCTTTGCCTTTAAATGCATACGTGCAAAAAGAAGCGAAAATATGCACCTGACCAAGCATTCATTTTGTGTTTTTTTGGCAGCTGCTGGCAGTAAGATCTACGTAGATGGGATTATTTTAGTACACCAGTATGCGTGAAGCCTAATTATAACTAACAACTTTGATAACATGTTGTTACAATTTTGGGTAAGAGAAGGACAAAAAATCTGTTGCTATTTTGATCAGCAGAGGTGCCCATTGGAGTGTGTAGTGTGATTTTGGTGTTTTAATGGATGGATTGGAGTCACGATGTTAGAATTATAAAGAGCTTTCTTTCAGCTAAGACGCATTTTGAGGCTCACAACCGCCAATTTCTCAGTTTAGGGTGATATACAGAAGTTTTCACTTTCTGGTTCCGGGGTTCCTGGAGTGTGTTCTTGTGGGCACACTCAACATCATGGCTCCAATCCAACTATAGATGCACTACAATTCCACTACACACTTGCACTGATTACTCTGCCAATCAGCACATTGACTGGCTTTTTGTCCTTCTCCTACCCAAGAATTTTATCACCCACCTGACAGCCCCTCAGAGGACTAAGAATTGGGACCCCCAGAGCATTGAGAGTGACCTAGCTCATCCTGGGTGGAGACAGGGGGTTATTTCCACCTGCAATCACGGAGGGTTGCATGCCTTACCCCCATCGGGTAAGTGAAATTGTCTACCTGTGCACAGTGTCACACCAATAGCAAAGACTACAGCAGCCCTATATTTGAATACAAGATATGCAACAAATTATAAGGAAAAGGTGCGCTGTCTCTTTAAATTAAAGATATTTGTGTAAGCGTATCAATTAATAAGCAATACTTATAACCCCCTAAAAAGGAAAGCGCTCACATGCATAATCAAATAAATAAAAAGTCCAACAAAAGTCCATAGTCCATATATCCCCAAAGTAGACTGGTGCTGAGTAATCCTAAGTAACAATCATGCGTCTTCGTGTGACTTACCACCTCTACCTGTGCAAACTGTTTCCCAGAAATGGCAAACCTCAAAATTATAAGAGGTCGATACAGCATTAATGAATGCCTCCACAGTCTCAGCAGCAACAGCCTGGCACACCTCTAGGTGGCTCCCATAAGCTTCACAAGACTACAATATTATCTCCCCTTGGTAGGCATGTGTCCCTCAAAAGAAAGGGAACTCAAGCTTCATGTCCCAACATCATCAAAAAAGCAGGTTTATTCCATTAAAAATGTACTCAGAAGCATGTGAAATACATCCAGTTTAAAATCAGCATCGCCACCCGACCAGTGGTGTGCGTGATGACATCATTAATAGCTCCGCCCAATATGTTTTGCGTCAAAACACATTTTCAGGGGACTTACACAGAGCTAGTTTATTATATGATTAATTTAAAGAGACAGCACACCTATTGTTTTGATTCAACGCTTGTCTTTTTCTGGTGGACACTCCGAACCATCCTATTGGTGTTAATTAGCTTTTTTTTGGCTTGACCCATTGGACCCTTGAGGACCACCACCCACTACAATTATGTTGTTACATTGTAATTTTATCTATCCACAAAGGTAAACAAACACTCTCCTCTAATGCAACAATGTTTTCAGTTGGAATACCCATCTTATGATACTTCAGTCCTGCCCAGGTTTTATGCTTTTGTTTGTATTGTTAAATTAAATTAAAATTAAATTTGCTTATTAATGTGCTATTTTTCCACCATTTACAAAAATGCCTTTTCTAGATTTATTTTTTATGAATGTTTTTATACACTGTAGTTACATAGTTGTTCAGGTTGAAAAAAAGACACATGTCCAATCTACAGAAAAAAAAAAAAAAAATTAAAACCTCCATATACCGAACCCCAAGCCCAGTTGATCCAAAGGAAACCAAAAAAAAAACATTGTCCAATTCCATCCTGATCCCCTAAGGTAATCAGATATTCCCTGGATCAACAATCAGTAAATAGGCTGCCCTATGCATGACACTAAATACAGCCACACAAAATCACGAACGGACAGTGAACGCACAGTGTAAACCGGGTTGAGAGATAGGATCAAGGAAATACTTCCTTCTGCCTGCAGCAGACTGATAGCTGCATCTTAGCTTAGACAAAGCCACATGACTAGAGATCAAGAGATTTTTTTTTTTTTAATAATGATGAAAAAAAATAAAATAATAATAATAATATAAATATATAAATAAATATAAAAAAATTAAATACATAAATAAACAACAAAAGACTTACAAATAAATACATAAAAATGGAATATATATATATATATATATATATATATATATATATATATATATATATATATATATATACAGCCATTTTTTATATGTGTTTATTTATAGTAAATATATATGCAGTACTGTTGCTGTATATTGTGACTTATCAGGGATTTATTTGCCTAAACATGTAAAGTTACTGAAATGTTTACATTTTTTAAATAATCATATAACAACTCCACAGATCTTGCTGCCAGACATCTTTCATATCATGTCTAACTGGTACCCATATCATTACGTCTGGGCATGGGGAGCACAGAGCCCCCCCCCCCCCATCCCCTTGCTTCATTTTGCCCAGATACATTAAAAAAATCTACAGTGTTTAAAAAAAAATGCATTAATGAAACTGCCCAGAAATCGGAGGACAGAAAAAAAAATGATTATAAGAAATAATTAGAATTTAGGTGCCATTTTCTTACCAGCTCTAGAAAGATCAGAACTGTGATCTGGAAACTTTAAAAGGCAGAAGAAAAAAAAAAAAGTAAAGTTTTTTTGTGTTGCCATAACAACTGTCTCTCTTTTTCCTTTTGCCATGCAATGTACATGATTCGAGCCATTAGCCTGTTGCCTTGCCACCTCTCATTTCACTCACTATATATGTATTTATGTACACAGACAGAAGCAAATTGTTCTGCTTTGCGTGTTTCTAAGATCCATAGGGTGATACACTTTGTTAGTGTAAACAGTCTGAGCTGTGACTGATTAAATGGCAGCAATTAGTGCCTTGCTGGTCGCAGCTGTTTTTCATGCTTTGTATGTATTTGCACTTCATAGGCAGCATTTTTAGCCTATCATGGGAATTAAATAAACACTTGCAAACCGGGGTTGAGAGAGCCACAGCGCTACCTGGAAAAACTTCAAGTGAAACTTAACTCTGTTAAAAAAAAATAATCAAAGTATATATTCTGAACTCAAAAAAGTCCCTTCTTATGCCGCGTACACACTACCGGACTTTCCGGCAGAAAAGGTCCGACGGAACGAATCCGCCGGATATTCCGATCGTGTGCGGGCTTCATCGGACGTTTTCTGTCGCAACATCTGACCTTAGAAATAGAACATGTTTCAAATCTCTCTGACGGACTTGATTCCTATCGAAAAAAACATTTGTCTGTATGCTAGTCTGACGGACCGAAAACGACGCAAGGGCAGCTGTTGGCTACTGGCTATTGAACTTGCTTTTCTAGTCCGGTCGTACGTCATCATGTTCGAAATGATCGAACTTTGGTGGGATTGTGTGTAGGCAAGTCCAGTTCGTCGGAACTCCGTCAGAACTCCGTCGAAAAGTCCTTCGGAGTTCAGTCCAACGAGAAGTCCGCTCGTGTGTACGCGGCATAATGCTCTCATCCTCCTCCAAATTCCTTTTTTTTTTCTGCTCGGACTTCCTGTTAGAGGGTGGCTACATTCATTCTCTATGGTTACTCTGTACGTAGGAACATAGCCACCCTCTCTTGCTCATTCCTGAGATGAAATATGGGATTTGTGGTGTGCATAGAGCAGAGCACATCATTGCACGTTAGTTGTGGTCATTTCTGGGTCAACGAGCTGCAGGTGGGGCATTCCCTGGCCCGCAGCTGCACGTATAAAAAGTAAACAAAAAAATGAAGGCGCCACCAGCTAAGTGCAGCCAATAGGAAAATTACGTGCAGAGTTCGTCCAGGAAGCTAAAGGCAGAGATAGTCAAGGATTATCAAGCATTCTTGACCGTGAGACATCGTTGACCTAATATGGCCACATGTTGAGATCCATGGGCCACACATTCGAGAAAGAAAGAAGAGCGGCGCCACTCTGAGTGCAGCATGTCAGTTAAAATTCAATGTAGCCTTATGAAGGAGCACCCATGCTCCGATTGCGAGCTCGACCATGCCTCCCGTCCATTACCGCTGACGTGCTTGTTGTGTGACTGTCTTCAGACTCGGAGCCTCGGGAGCCACCGGAGGCAACCGGGAACTGCTGACCATCACCGCTGCCCAGCTGGACTGCAGGAGCCCCAGCTACTTATGCCATGCACATTATATCCCACCAAAAATGTGAGTTGATCTTACTTTTATTAAATATTGAATTTTAACTGACATACTGCGCTCAGAGTGGCGCCGCTCCTCTCTTTCTCTCTCACCCATATCCACAGAGTCGCTTCTGCTCTCTACAGCTGGCTGTCCACACTGATACAGACCAGAACCCCTAAGCCCTGGTCTGGTCTCAGCAGTAAATTAACTTTGCCTTCTGGCACACTTGGGCCTTGGAACTATTTCCATAACGCACTAGCTGCGTTTCTAGCGCTCCATCTTTTTTAATTTTATTAGGCCACACATGGCAGCTCTGATCTTACCAGCAGGAATCTACAGTAGAGGCTGGACCTGTGGCTTCCAACTTTTTGTAAATATACAAAGAGGATCCTCCTCTCCAGGCTCCTGTAAAGCCCAGGCTTCACAGTTTGGATGGCAGCTCGCTTGGGGTTTGCTCCAGTGTTTCTATTACATGGAAAGAATGCGACAGCTGTACACCAACAAGTGGTCCCACAAGAAAATGTTATTGAACTCAGAGCTTAGCTTTAGAAAAGCTGTTTAGGTGAATACTTCAGAGTGAAACATATCATGAGGAAGAGCTCAGGTCGGTGTTCTAATTTCCATAAAGTTTAATCATGGGACCACGTTTTGGGTTGCAGTTAATTTTTTTAAGGCGTCAATGCAAACTAGTGTCTTTAGAAGATGGCAATGTCTTCTAGGAGCACAGGAGCTTCAGATGCCTATCTACTGTAGACACTGCAATATCTGAGAACAAAAACCTGATTTTGCTCAACCACCTCTTAAAGCCTAACTGTAGACAGTGGTGGGCCTTTCTATCAGAAAACCCAGCATACTTTGCAAACTGATTGTCATGGATGCACTGTGAAATAAATACCTGCAAATAAAATTTACATTTAAAAAAATATGAGACATAAGCAACTGCTATTGTATTTCTTCATTATGTCTGATCCTGGCTACTAGACAGTCAAGTTTAAATAAAATAAAGGAAGACCTACAGTATAATTCACAAGAAGTCCTATTGATGCTAAACTCTGCCTCTTTTCCATATAGCCTACCCCTTTTACTCACACTTTCTAAATGGGGGATATTGTGGATCCTGCCTAGAGTAGGGGGATCCATAGTTCATACACAAGTCAATTTTTATTTGGTTTATGTTAGTACCATGGTGTCCTGTTGTAGATGGTCCAAGCTTCAGCATGTGCAGCTATTTCTCCCCTTCAACCTATCACCGCAAAGGAAAGAACTAAATTCCTCAAGATGGACTTAGTAGAAATAGATGATTTTGGGTTCCTGTACTTTTATTAAAACAAGACACTTTTTCTTGCATCCTTAGGTGCTTCCAAGTCACATGTGATCTCTTGTAGAGCATCTTTAGTACAACAAAAGCTCAGATGCTCTGATACCTACAGAGCAACCAGCTTCTGCATTTATGGGCTCTGGTCCAAGCCTTTTCTGCATCAGTGTTGGCCCATCATTGTGATGCATGGCCTGATAATGAGGCTTGGGAGTGGGCTAACCAGAGCTGATGTCCACAGAAGGCGGTTGCTTTTGACACATCAGAGCTCCCCATTTTTGGGGTCTTTGGACTCTCTCTTTAGTGGATCATATCTGATGTGCTGAAATATGAAAGTAAAAATATTCAATACAATCTAATATGTTGATCAAATACTACCAAAAGAAAGCTCTATTTGTGGGGAAAAAATATATACATTTCATTTGTGTACAGCGTTGCATGACTATGCAATTGTCAGTAACGCAGTGGCAAAAAAGCAATAAATGGTCTGGTCATGAAATGGGGGGTACATCTATTTGGTCATGATGGGGAGTCAATCTCCCGGAGGGCAAGTGATTAAAAGGATAGCTTGTGATCCTGCCATGAAGGTCCTTTTTCAGCTACATCCTGTTTTTGGGTGACGGCGCTCTGACCTTGTATTCCCAATCGGGAAAGAGTAGGGACAGCCAGGACCGGATGTGGCCATGATGGGGAGTCAATGTTCTGGAGGGCAAGTCTTCCCAATTGGGAAAGTGTAGGAACAGCCAAAGGACCGTATGTGGCCATGATGGGGAGTCAATCTTCCGGAGGGCAAGTCTTCCCAATTGGGGAAGTGTAGGGACAGCCAAAGGACCGGATGTGGCCATGATGGGGAGTCAATCTTCCGGAGGGCAAGTCTTCCCAATTGGGAAAGTGTAGGGACAGCCAAAGGACCGGATGTTGCCATGATGGGGAGTCAATCTTCCGAAGGGCAAGTCTTCCTAATTGGGAAAGAGTAGGGACAGCCAAAAGACTGGATGTGGCCCAGGGGCCACACCTACCTATGTTTGTACTAGGGTACACCTGGCTTTACACTCTGTAACATGTGTGTTATGTAGCGTGGGCCCACAAGGTTAGAAAATGTATCCCAAATTAAGTATATTAGCAAATTTGGACTGGTGCTATTATTTTTCCCTAACACCTGGAATAATTCTCCTTTAAGCAGATGGATGATGTTTGCAAAGCTGGTGAATAATCACATAATGCCTTCTGTTATAATGGAAGAAAATAAAACCTTAGAGGAACCAAATGCGTGTACATTAAAACACATCATTTTATTTTGTTTTGCGTTGGTTCACCGGATTAATGAACCTTTCTTGAAAGTCTGGCTGTACTCCCATAATTGGTTTAACCATTGCACAAGCCTCTGATCTGCGTTCCGTACAATTACTAGCGCATCTCAACAAACTTTGCAAGAGCTTATTAGAGGCGAAGGAAAGCAGAAGAAGCGAGTTTACAAGAGATGAGGTGTCAATACTGCATGTTCTGCTGCTGAATAAACCATCTTTTATAGCAAAATATATCTAAAAAAAAAAGGTCTAATTAATGTACAACAGAAGAAGAAGAAAGTCGCGTGGATCAAGATTCTGGTTTTAATGATAATTTTTAGCACTGGATAATAAGGGCCCTATGAATGTACTGCCATCAAACTGTTTAGTTTGGTTAGTATAATTCCTCCAAGTAGTTTAAAGGGAGAAATAGGACAAGAAATTGTATAATGTTATGTGTACATTAGATGTTGGAGAGTGCTGGACTAGTAGAATTGAGGTATTGGTTCTGGTGGATAAAAAGTACAGCGTGACTTCCTCCAAAGGGCCTGATGCATAATGGGGGTACGGTGTAAATAGACCTTATACTGGTCCCGGAAATGTGATGACGAGCACTCAGCAGATGACAAGCTTTGGGGTGGGTATTGAGGAGCACCAAGTACAAAAAGCCATAACACTCAGAAGTCTATTCAAAATGTTTACTGATTGAAAGTAACAGGTAGAGTCAACGCCTTTCAGAGGGAAATGCCTCCCCTTTCCTCAGGTACAAAAAAGCAACAACAAAAAATATACTATATTGTCAAAAGTATTGGGGCGCCTGCCTTTATGTTAATTTCCTCCATACTATATGTATGAATGTGAGTTAGGGAACTTAGATTGTAAGCTCCTTGAGGGCAGGGACTGATGTGACTTACAATATATATTCTATTATACCAAAATTATCGGGACGCCTGCCTTTAAACGCATATGAACTTTAATGGCATCCCAGTCTTAGTCCGTAGGGTTCAATATGGAGTTGGCCCACCATTTGCAGCTATAACAGCTTCAACTCTTCTGGGAAGGCTGTCTACAAGGTTTAGGAGTGTGTCTATGGGGATGTTTAATCATTCTTTTGTTTTCAATTCCACTTATTGGTGCCCAGTGATGGACAATAATAAATTCCATAATATACTGATATGGGTATAAAAGAAATTTTATAACATTCTAAAAATAAATGTATCCAGGTAACATATTTCCCGTTTATGTTTTCTTGTATGAAGTTTGTAGGCAGCGCTGTGATGCACGTGGTCCCCATAACAACAGACGGCATTGCAATACAAAATTATAATGTAGAAAAAGCGATCTACAAATCTATATTAATGTACAACTGTAATTTTCTGCGGGAATAGAAGTGGTCCTTGTTGAAAAAAAAAGACAAAGTATAGAGCTAGCAACAGAGCAGCCAATCAGGAAATTCTATTTGCTGGCCTGTCCATTGATAAAATGTAATTCCCGCAGTTCCCAGACATTGTGCACAGTTCTTGGAAAAGGCAATTCCAAGCAACATTTTTATAGAACTAAAGAAATGTTCACTGAATTTATTTTTAAAGGTTTTTTTTTTTTTTAAATAACGAACATGTTCTACTTACTGCTCTGTGCAGTTGGTTTTGCACACAGCAGCCAAGATGCTCCTTCTCAGGTCCCCCGACAGTGCTCTTGGCTCCTCACCCCTGCTAAGCACCCCCATAGCAAGTCATGCTATGGGGGCATTTGTGTGTTCTTGCTCCAGAGCCATGCTTTATATGTGCATGGACACACAGAGCATGGCTCAGCCCTGCCCCTCTGCTCTTTATTGGTTGTGATTGACAACAGCAGGAGCATTGCTGCTGTCTCTGAGCCAATGAGGAAAGAGAGAACTGAGAGAGAGCCACCGCCCTCGTGCACATCGCTGGGTCGAGATCGGGTATTTTTTTTCACCACGAAAGTGGAGTTACCCTTTAAGTAAAATAGCTGTCCAAAATACCAAGTCATTGAATCTGATTTAAAGCCCCTGTGCAAGATAAAGGAAAACCTGCAAACATGGCCTGTTGGGGGTACTTGAGGACTGAGGTTGGGAGCCACTGGTATATAAAATGCAAAAACATTAAATGGTATAAAAAAAAAAAAAAATCACTTTTTATGTTTCAAAAAGTGTCTCCCCGTTCTAAACCTTTCATCCAATTTCTAAATTTCTGCATTTGTAAATGTTAAAAGCCAATATAAAGGAATAGTAGTGGTAAAAAAAAAAAATTATCGGTTTAACTAATCATTTTGTGTGTACAATTCGCCTTTAAGAGGCGTGTCCTATGCCTACATACTTTTGCTAATGGGTGTCCCTTATTCCCCTCTCAAAAAGTTGGGAGGTATGGGTAAGAGTTGGGGGGCTGGGGAGCGGCACCCAGTAGGTTTTAACCTTTAGGGATGAAGGAAAAAAACCTTCAGCTTTTAGAACCACTTTAATCCTCGTTTTACTTAGCAACCTTTTGTCAGCACTGTAGCATCTCATCACATGATTCTTGGTAGTACAACATTCCTTTCATAATCCAGTATCGTTGGGGAAGGGAACAAATTAAAATGGAAAAAAAAATATTTCTGTTTTCATTACACCTTATTTTACACCCAAGGATGAGACTAAAGCTGCATTCACACTTTAGCGCTTTACATTGCGGGCAGATTTGCCACACTTCTGCCCGCGATTTGAAAGCATCGATGTGTGAATGACAAAATTGCGGGACTAGCATTTGAGAAGCCATTTATTTAAATGACACCTAAAATCCAGGTGCGGGTCTGCCGCGATTGACGCGTGATACTGTAAATCGCGCTGCATGTCGCCCAAAAAAAGTTCAGGATCTGCTTTTGGGCAACATGCTTCTCGTCATTGCAGCGCGGTTTATCAAATGAATGCCATCTCAAATGCGAGTCCTGCCATTTTTCATTCACACATCTGTGCTTTCAAATCGCGGGCAGAATCACGGCAAATCTGCCAGCGATTCAAAACGCTAAAGTGTGAATGCTGCCTGAGTTTCTGTGCTTCTCTATGCAATGCCCCCCATGGAAGCACATTTCTCCTATGGATCACAGGAGTGCAGTTCCGTTTTCAGCCGACAGTAGGCTAAAGAACGCTGTCAGCTGATGTCACTCATCTGGTCAAGACTTGGGAGAGATCCCGACCATATGGTCGGTATCAACCCAGATGCCTAGACCCGCCCCCGGCTCAGCCTCTCAGTGATCCGCTGAGAGCCTGAGCTAGCCTTTCTCGCCCCCTCCACAGGGTAGTCACAGATAGTCATGGCTCTGCTTAGAGCAGAGGGGAGAACTGAGCGATCAGTGGTGTTTGATCACTCAGTTCTCACTGCAGAGCCAGCAGGGGACAGATGCAGCATTGGATTTGATGCTGCATCCATCTAGTGGAGTATAATTGTTTGTTATTTTAAAGTCCTGAACTTCTCTTTTAAAGCATGGGCGGCAGAGCTTTCTGTGCACAGCAACCAAGCCCAAGCACATGGGCCCCCTGCAGCATGGGAGTGGGATGCAATTGCGACCCTTGCAACCCCTGTAGGTACGCCCTGTGTATGAAGGTGATTCAAAGGTTCCTCCATGTTAAAAAGGTTGAGCAAGGCTGCCCTACAGGCATGGCAATAACATGAATGAACATTTTACAGAGCTTCTCAGTTGTTTTAATAGAAAAGGAACACAATTTATTGCTCAAATGGATTGCACTTACAGGATATAGGAAAACACACGCATGTTCTTTGAAGAAAACATCATCCTCAAGGGCTGCCTGCTGTCCAGTATTCCATCCAGGGTCCAGGTAGTTGTGAAAGGCTGAGCTGGGAACCAGAAAGCGTCCAGGAAGTCTAAGCTGGCTTTTGACCACACAGGAGGAAGTGACGTCACCGGATGGGCGGGGCCCAGATCGTGGAGAGGATGGGACAAGTCTCTGGCAAAGCCTCTCCACGATCTGGGCCCGCCCATCCAGTGACGTCACTTCCTCCTGTGCGGTCCATGCCAGGCAACTTCGACTTCCTGGATGCTTCACAGCTCAGCCTTTCACAACTACCTGGACCCTGGATGGAATACTGGACTGCAGGCAGCCCTCGAGGATGATGTTTTCTTCAAAGAACATGCGTGTGTTTTCCTATATCCTGTAAGTGCAATCCATTTGAGCAATAAATTGTGTCTTTTAATACTACACTTAGGTGCGCCTCCCTCCCTCTTCCTTTTTTGTTGTTTCTTAGAAGTTCTGGGGCATACTCTGGGGATTGCTGCTACCTGAATTATTCCCATTATCAGTTCTCCTGAACAATATACTGTACTGTATACCTAAACTAAGGACTATAATATTTCCTGCTATTGCAGTGCAAATCATCCTATTGTCATGCGCCAATGTGTTTTTTACTTTTTATCCATTTTGTAATACCTACTTGGGCCCTTTTCTGGGAAAATTATTATTAAGTCTTCATCATATTTCTCTCTAATAGGGCGTACACACGGTCGGACTTTGTTCGGACATTCCGACAACAAAATCCTAGGATTTTTTCCGACGGATGTTGGCTCAAACTTGTCTTGCATACACACGGTCACACAAAGTTGTCGGAAAATCCGATCTTTCTGAACGCGGTGATGTAAAACACGTACGTCGGGACTATAAACGGGGCAGTAGCCAATAGCTTTCATCTCTTTATTTATTCTGAGCATGCGTGGCACTTTGTCCATCGGATTTGTGTACACACGATCGGAATTCCCGACAACGGATTTTGTTGTCGGAAAATTTTATCTCCTGCTGTCCAACTTTGTGTGTCGGAAAATCCGATGGAAAATGTCCGATGGAGCCCACACACGGTCGGAATTTCCGACAACACGCTCCGATCGGACATTTTCCATCGGAAAATCCGACCGTGTGTACGGGGCATATGGGATAAGGACATGATATAATCTCCAATCATACTTGCATGTCCTGGGGAAGAAGTAGGACTTTTTTATTTTTTTAATGGCTGTGGTTGTCTCAACCAATATGTATCTTGAAACAAAATGAACAATAGTAATCAAAATATTTTTTTCCAGGAAACCTTTGGTTTGCACCATAGCTTGCCATCGCTGTACGGTCGTGCCTAATGCCTATACTGACATTCAGGATATAGTTAAGCCAATAATTGCAGTAAGGAACAAGCTCAAAGCGTTTCTGGGCTGACTCTGTTTCTAAAAAGTCTGAACTCTCCAACTATTGAAGAACAATTCCATTTAATTCTATCAGAATTATGTCATTAAGCTCCTGAATCGAGGAACATTTTAGTGTAATTGCTTTTGGAATGGACAGATTACTTCACCTTACAACAAAGCGATGAAAAGTAACTGCTGTATTATAGCTTGGAAGCCATCCATGTTAAACTTTCTGTCCTTGGTAACCATGGCAACCACTAAAAGGTAACGCCGGGAAAACTGGAGGTTTCCAGAATACGACTTGCAAGCCATATAGTTGTGATATAAATTCATAGATTGAATCCTGACACCTTTTATCCCCTTATAGTCCTGCACTCCACATGTTATGATTTGTGACTAGGAATACCTTTACAATTCTTTTTATTATTCTTTTTATCATTATTATTATAAGACACAATATATATATAACGCTAGCGGTTTGCAGGGGGGTTTTCGATATAAACGGAGACAGTACAGTTATAATACAATGCAGTACAAGAGGGTTAGAGGCTCATCGCATCATCAAGGTTGTAGCCATGGACCTATTCAGGGCATATAGATAAAGACCCCACGTATACAATTATATTAAAGCACAACATTTATTACACATAAAGTTTAAAATCACCATCCCCATATTATGAGATGTTCCAAAACAGTTTACTCTCCTATTTTTTACACCAGTCAGGTAATGGTGCAGTAATACCCAAAAGACTTCCAAAGAAGACTGGACACCTAACCAAAAGTACCGCAAAAGTACAGCAAGTCATCCAGCGTTTCCAAACAATATCCCCCAGCAGGCTAAGGGTTAGATGCTCGTGTGAGCTTGCAATCTAATAGGGAGGGACAAGTGGTACAAAAAGGTAATAACTCTGAGGGATGGGCCAAAAGTAAAAGTTCAGTTTTTAGATGACAGCGCAGGATAGTCATGTGATACAAAAGATAAAAAGTATGTGGGGATGAGTTGATGGATAAAACTCAGTTTTGGGTCAAGGCTGGCTAGTCTTTCTTGAAGATGAGTTTTCAGGGACTTTCTAAAGGTGAACAGAGTAAGAGATAGCCAGACAGATTGAGGTTATGGAGTTCCAGAGAAAGGGAGAGGCTCTGGAGAATTCCCAGAGGCAAAAATGGAAGGAGGAGACAAAGTTGCTGGAGGTCTTGGGAGGAAAGGACGGTTTGGGTGATATTTTGAGATGAAGCGTTGTACCACACCAAATCCTAATCCAGTGCTAGTGTAATGTGGCCTGACCTGATGCACTGATGCACCGTTGCATCTGAAAGCCCCCCCTTCCTCAGAAGGGCACTTCTGAGGCATTTGCACCCTCCTGTGTTCTTCTTACTACGGTTATCTTTAAGATTCTAGGAGGGCTGCACTGGCAGAGCATTCTAGTTGAAGATCCATAATTGACTGTTAGTGTCCGCACATTGAGACTTTGTAGAAGTCCTCTGAGTGCTGGAGCTGTCTGTTTGTTCTTGTGTCAGGTTTGTGAAGGTTGGATATTTGGACCATTTTGTTATAGTGTATCACTTTGGAAGTTAAATGGTAATTTCTCCCATGTAAAAAGATTAATTTCTTCCCCATTTCATCTGCTCCATGATAAAGCCTCAGTAGGGGGCGAAATGCATCAACAGGAGAAGGTAGGTGCAGCATCTCTTTCACTGCCAGGGTAAAAAAGCCTGAAGGCAAAATTAGTGTGCCACTTCAAATGAATTATTCAGAAGTTACAAGAAGTGGTAACAGAGTCTGGAGGTTTCCAACCACCCATGAATGTGAAGAAAGGCTTGATACCTAGGAGCGGTACAATAGATATGGATGTTTTAACACCTTAAAATGTTTTTGTTTTTTTATCTCTCAGTGAAAATGTTTCTTCCTGCCCTCACAAAGCAATAGTTTAGCTGTTATAATTCCAATCCAAAAGGACCTTTTGCACCAGATAAAATATGGATCCATTTGGTTATAGGTTCCTTTGAGTCCATTTAAGTCCTTATAGGCCCTGACTATTGTACTGCACAGCCATATTAATACAAATGTAATACAAAGTTTATCTGAGTGCATATCTATTTTTGTGACTTCAGTGGAGCTTGAAGGGTTGCCCCGTTTGCTTTATTGATTTTCTATTTGACATTGCTGTGTCTGTTACATGGACAAATTAAAAAGTGTTAATTGAATATTTTGAAATCTACATGTTTAAATGGCCCGTATGTATAGAAAATGAACAGAATCAGTACACTGATAAAGTCATCACTCTGCTTCCCCTTCCGGAAAACAAGCTCCTATTTGGTGGCAGCACCAAGCAATGGGGTAGAAATCTTACTGACTACTGAGCCTCCCTTGTCCAGTCAGTCCTGGTGTTCATAGTATTTACGATGCTACTATAAATACGGCTTCAGGTCCTTATATTTGCTGTTACGCTAAAACCTATGGTGATATGTTTTGGTCCTATAGGCTGCTCACCAGCAACTGTGGTGTCCTGCTGGACAATGTTGAAAGGATGAGAGTGCCACACTAGCTTGTACAATCATTTTGAATGATTTTTGTGGGCTCAACCTTCCCCCTATTAGGGTTCAAAAACAGATTTCCCCAAAAAATCTTTCAAAGGACTGTACAAGCTAGTGTGGCACTTCCATCCTTTCAACACTTTTATAACATGTCTCTGAGACAAAAAGGAGCATTCAATCCTTACTATTTGAGGCAGTGGCGAGTTACCAAAAAATGGATTTTTATCACCTGACTGGAGTCCAACCCAACCCACAAAGGCTATTTTTTTGGGGGTAATTTTGTTGTGCTACCAAAAAAGGGGCTTTTATCAGCTGACTGGAGTCCAACCCAACATACAAAGGCAATTCTGCTGGTGAAATTTTTTATGCTACCAAAAAAAGGAATTTTTATTGGCTGACTGGAGTCCAACTGAAGTCCAACTCAACATACAAAGGCAATTTTTAGGGCGTCATTTTCCTGAGCTACCAAAATAAAGGGATTTTTATCAGCTGACTGGAGTCCAACTGAAGTCCAACCCAACCTACAAAGGCATTTTTTTGGGGGGGGGGGGGGCTACCAAAAAATGGGATTTTTATCTGAGTTACCAAAAAAAAGGGATTTTTTATCAGTTGACTGGAGTCCAACCCAACAAACAAAGACCATTCTGATGGTGAAATTTTGTTAAGCTACCAAAAAAAGGAATTTTTATTGGCTGACTGGAGTCCAACCCAACATACAAAGGCAATTTTGCTGGTGAATGTTTGTTGAGCTACCAAAAAATGATTTTATTGAGCTGACTGTAGTCCAGCTGGAGTCCAAACCAAGCTACAAAGGCAATTTTTAGGGGGTGATTTTCCTGAGCTACCAATAAAATAGATTTTTATCAGCTGAATGGAGTCAAACCCAAACTTCAAAGGCAATTTTTAGGGGGTAGTTTTCCTGAGATACCAAAAAAAGGGATTTTTATCAGTTGACTGGAGTCTGTCCAACCCAACATACAAAGGCAATTTTGCTGGTGAATGTTTGTTGATCTACCAAAAAATATTTTTTATCAGCTGACTGGAGTCCAACTGGAGTCCAAACCAGACCTACAAAGACCCTTTTTTTGGGGCACTTGGAAATTAATCAATAAAGTAACACAGTAAAAGAACTAAATATCCGGCAAATTGTTTTTCGTTGTTGGAATCTGTTACAGATTGTATCATTACCTGCAAGATTATAAGGACCCTGTTTGGATTGAAATACAGAAAATGCTATCACTGAAAATGTTCTTAAACCATCCATACAATTTACAAAAATGTTTCCTTCAACTTAAATAAAGCATTCATTATTAGGAGCAAAGCCTTGGCACTTTTCAAACTGAATGTTCAATGATCAAAAAATGTAAAAACATTTCTAAACATTTCAATCCTTTTCCTATTCAACAATAAACTATCAACTGGAAGCCCTTCCCAGTCCAGCCAAAAATGCTCTTTCGACACCAGTCAAAATATAGAATTTGATAAAAATTAAATAATAATATTAAAAGTGTGTGTCAATAAAAAAAGAATTAGGACGAGAAGTTCAACCCAACCTACAAAGGCAATTTTAGGGGGTCATTTTCCTGAGTTACCAAAAAAAAGGGGATTTTTATCAGCTGACTGGAGTCCAACTGGAGTCCAGCCCAACCTACAAAGGCAATTTTTAGGAGTCATTTTCCTGAGTTACCAAAAAAAGGGGATTTTTATCAGCTGACTGGAGTCCAACTGGAGTCCAGCCCAACCTACAAAGGCAATTTTGCTGGTGAATGTTTTTAATCTACCAAAAAATGATTTTTATCAGTTGACTGTAGTCCAACTGGAGTCCAACCCAACCTACAAAGGAAATTTTTAGGGGGTCATTTTCCTGAGCTACCAAAAAAATTGATTTTTATCAGCTGACTGGAGTCCAACCCAACCTTCAAAGGCAATTTTTTCGACACCAATCAAAATATAGAATTTTATAAAAATTGAATAATAAAATTGAAAGTATGTGTCTTTACATTAAAGAAAGAATTAGGACGAGAGCATTTCCGGATAGGCAAGTTATATAAATGTATTGGAGATTTTTATCCTGGATATGTTTTTTCTTTAATAGCTCCTTTTCAGTTGTGGCAGATAATCCATAGGATTGATTCCACTGATACTAATAAATTCAAATTCACAAATACAATTGATTACCTGCAAACAGTAATATATGTCTGAGCAGAGAAAAATAATTTGGAAACTGTCAATATCTCCAAATAGACTGCTTATTCCTTTAAGAGTCACCTGCTATCTAAACAGATCCCTCGTGCCAGCTGAGGGAATTTTTAAGGGAATTACTCTTTAATCAATAATTTATGCAAAGTGTGGCTTTAATTTTAATTAGAAAGCCTTAATGATCACCCTGAGCTTGCACTCCAGGGAGCAATTTCCTAGGAGGAGAACCGTTTGAACACAAGGATAAAGGGGAACCTGATTTTTTTTTTTTATTTGAAAGAGATCTTTGCATGTTTTTGTTTTTTTTTTTGTTTTAGGTTCATTTTTTGGAAAAGGTGCACATTTGCAAAAATACATAAAAGAAAGACATCCTTTTCTTTTTTTCTTTTTCTTCAAAGAAACATATTTTTCTTTGTACAAAACTCCAGTCACTCTTGCACAATCACTTTTGCATTCATTGTAAGGATTTAAACAAACTTTGATGCTAGTTTTTTTTTTTCTGCTCTGATCTTTGCTTTATATAATAGAAGGGTTTTCCTTCATTGTTACCACCTAAGTAGTCTAATGCCGCGTACACACGACCGGACTTTACGGCACACTTGGTTCGGCGGACCGGAGTCCGTCGGACAATTCGATCGTGTGTGGGCTCCAGCAGACTTTTTTTCCCCAAAAGTTCGACGGACCTAGAAATGAAACATGTTTCAAATCTTTTCGACGGACTCGAGTCCGGTCGAAAAGTCCGCTCGTCTGTATGCTAGTCCGACGGACAAAAACCGACGCTAGGGCAGCTATTGGCTACTGGCTATGAACTTCCTTGTTTTAGTCCGGTCGTACATCATCACGTACGAATCGGTCGGACTTTGGTTGATCGCGTGTAGGGAAGTCCGTTCATTCAGAAAGTCTGTTGTAAAGTGAACACCCATGCCACGCAATTCGGGTGCGTGGAAAAAAGGGTCCTGCACCATTTTGGTGTATGGCTGAATGGCCTGCAATCGCTCCGCACAGACATTGTATGTGATGTGCACAGGAATGCGGTGCGAATCACATGCAATGTCTGCGATTGCACCAGTGTGTACCTAGACTTAAGCCTCATACACACTGTTAGATTTTCTGCATATTTTTGTCTTCAGATTTACCAAAAACATGTAGTGCAAGGGCCTGCCTGATTCCATACAAGTTGAAACCCTTAAGCCTCGTACACACGATCGGATTGTTGACCAACAAAACCGCGGACTTTTGTCCAAAGGGCGTTGACCCAAACTTGTCTTGCATACAAACAGCAAGGAATTGTCAGCCAACAAATACAAACGTAGTGACGTACTACGTTGTTTTTAAGCTCTTTAGCGCCATCCTTCGTGCTCCTTCTGCTAACTTCGTGTTAGTAGAAGTTTGGTGAGTGTTGATTCGCACTAATTCATTTCGCACTTTTCATTTCGCACTTTTTAGTTCATGTCTGAACGGTCGTTCGTCAGCCAGACATGTTGCGGAATCGGAGGAGATAACTTGTTATTCATTATTGGCCTTGGAGTTATTGTTTTGACATGATTTTTTTTGGTTGAATAATAATGATTTGATTTGTTATATTTTCTATATTTTTGGATGCATAGAATGCACTTTTTGGTTAAGTTCTATTGGCAGATAGCATGTCTAATTGTATTTGTTTTCTTTTTTTAATGCACACTAAGAAAAATTGTGGAGAATAATACTTGGCTATGTGTTTTACTTCAAATGACAGTTTGAGAGTAGGCAGTTACATTTAAAAAAATACAATGTAAAATTGACAAGGGACACCAACATAGTTGTATCTTTGATCTTATAAACTACGGGATAATGGTGTTGTGGTAACTTGGCCAAAAAAATTAAAATAAAAAAATAATAATATTATTCTTGATATCACTAGAAAAAAAAAGCCTTTGAAAATTTGTTTGCAATAACTCCATCAGTATCACCAGCAAAGCAGCTTCATTATTATCCCATTAAAGAAGAAGAGAATTGAGATTTCATAATTTGCCGCGTCACGAATGTTAATTCTCCATTACGAACGCTAGTTTACAAGACCGACCGCTTCTGGCTCGTCCTTGCTTCCGAGCATGCGTGTTTGTACTTTGCACTTTTGTCCAACGGACTTGTGTACACACGCTCGGAAAATCTGATAACACACATTTGTTTGTGGAAAATTTTAAAATCTGCTAGCCAACATTTGTCCGCAGAAAATCCGACAACAATTGTCCGGTGGAGCGTACAAACGGTCGGATTTTCCGCCAACAGCCTGTCATCGAACATTTCCCGTCGGAACGAGGCTTTAAGGTTTGACCTCATATTATTATATGGTTTTGGTAAATCTGAAGAAAAAAATCTGCAGAAAATCTAATAGTGTGTATGGGGTCCTAGAGTGAAGGAGTTAAAGTTTTTCAAATTTTGCTACTTATATCTGGTAAAATAAAGGCCTTTTGCAAATATATGGAAGTAGCCAAGATGGAATTTTACATTTTACTGACATGTGATCACTGTTGGCAACTTGCAACCAGTGCATCCAGTAAAAAATGGGCACTTTTCTCCTGCCCGTAAATGCCAATGACAGGAAAAGGTTGCCAGTAAACAGTATGGCTGTGACGCTCTGCTCGGAACTGCACAGACGCAGTTCTGGAGCTGGCCGAGTCCATCCGAGTGCCTGCTACAGTATGTCCAAACCGCACCAGCAGGGGGGGCGGGTCTGGCAGAGGCGGTGCCTGAGAGTGTCGTGTGATGTCATAGTGCAAGGTAGCCAAGCAGGGCAGGCGGAGCCTCGTGGAACAAGGCAAGCCGGGCGTGGAACTGTCAGTGTTGTTTGGACTGGAGTGGACTGAAGGGACCACCTGGTGTGGAGAGAGACTGTCACTGTGGCTCAGGAGGGGACGTGTCGTGTCAGTGATATTTGCTGATGCACACTGCTGTTAGTGTCATTGTGAGATTCAATGTCATTTGTGTCTGGCTGCCCTTTTTTATGTCTTGCCCTCCTGAGTCCTGTCCCTGAGCTATATACTTACTATATCAAAATAAAATAAGAAATATGTTTTTTGCCTTAATATCTATCTTAAATCACATTGCTAATTGCGTATTTTACTTGTTTGTAGCCTAAATACTGAAATTTGCAGTTAAACTGTAATTTAGTAACTTTTGGAAATGCGCTTGGCAGTAAATTTCAGGTGTCGTATCAGTAAATTTCAATCTGATAGGTTGGCAACACTGCATGCGATTGCTGTGACCAGCTAAATACCATGGACTGTCTACTTACCAAAAAAGGGGTGGGTTGGCGGGTTATTTGTGCTGTCCTGGCCTTTTAGGGCCTAAAGAAATGAAATAGGCCGTCATCATCGGGATTGATAGTTTGTAGACTATAACGTTCACACAGACTAAATAATATACACTTATTTGGGGTTATTTTTTACCAAAGAAATGTAGCAGAATACATTTTGGCCTAAATTTATGAAGAAAGATTATTTATTTGCAAAATTTGCAAAACTGAAACTAAGAAAAACTTTATTTTTCCCCTAAATTTTTGTTTTTGTTTATATAGCAGAAAAAATAAAAACCCCAGTGGTGAATAATCACCACCAGATGAAAAGCTCTATCTTGAAAATAAAAATGATAAAAAAAAATCATTTGGGTACAGAGTTGCATGACTGGGTAATTGTCATTCAAAGTGTGAGAGCGCTGCAAGTTCAAAATTGGCCTGGGCAGGAAGGGGGGTGAAAGTGTTCGGTATTGAAGTGGTTAAAAGAGAAGCATGGGAATGTTTTTTTTTTTTTTAATTATACTTACCTAGGTGGATGCAGTATTGGTCCCCCACCAGTTCTAAGACCGAGAAACGAGCAATAAAACACCACTGATCGTTCAGTTCTCAGAGCTCCACGAGCAGAGAGCTCTCTGCTCTGCCCCCCCCCCCGGCATTCACTGGAGTGCTGGGCTTGTGAGGGGTGGGAGCGGCCATCTCAGGCGCTAAGCGGCCCACTGAGAGGCTGAGCCAGGTGCCGGTTCAGGCATGTGGGTGGATCCTGACCATATGGTCCTGATCTTTCCTGAGCCTGAACTGGCTTCAGCCCGCTGTCTGCTGAAAATTGGTCACAGGAGTGCAGAACGAAATTCACTCCTGTGATCCATTACAGCAGTGGTCATCAAGCCTGTCCTCAGGGCCCACTAACAGGCCTGATTTTATGTATTACCTTGGGGAGATGCAGACTAGAATACTGAAATCACTGAGCAGCAAATTATATCACCTGTGATGTATTTAAATGAATGAATGAATGAATGAATGAATGAATTAATGAATGACTTGTATAGCTCTGCAAATGCGAACTGAATTGCCTCAAGGTGCTTGGTCCATCCTGTGGGTCCAGCTTGTTAGAAGAGGTAGGTCTTGAGTTTCTTCCTGAAGGCCTGATGGTTTTCTTCCATACGGATGTTTTAGTCAGTAGAGTGTTCCATAGCCGTGGTCCTTGGACTGCAAATCTTCATTCTCCCTTCGATTTGTAGCAGGATTTGGGAACGTGGAGCAGGTTTTGGTAGGTTGATCAAAGACTGCGATTAGGTACTTAGCGTTTTAGTTATCTTGCAAACCTGGCCTGTTAGTGGGCCCTGAGGACAGGGTTGATGACCACTGCATTAGAGAAGTCCAGCCAAACAAGCTTTAGCTGTACTTCTTCTTTAAGGACACATTTATGGTGATAAATAAAGAATTATAACTAGACTGATATTTTTGGCACTCTACACAAGTTGGCTATCCCCGGTGGCCCCAACAAGGCTCTCCTAGGAAATCAAAGCATTCATAATACCTTAATCATCTCCTCTGATCGGAACCCCCGTAGCTTTTTAGTTATCTTGCAAACCTGGCCTGTTAGTGGGCCCTGAGGACAGGGTTCATGACTACTGCATTAGAGAAGTCCAGCCAAACAAGCTTTAGCTGTACTTCTCCTTTAAGGACACATTGATGGTGACAAATAAAGAATTATAACTAGACTGATATTTTTGGCACTCTACACAAGTTAGCTATCCCCGGGGGCCCCAACAAGGCTCTCCTTGGAAATCAAAGCATTCATAATACCTTAATCATCTCCTCTGATCGGAACCCCCGGCGAGCTTGGAATCCAACGCTCCACCACCCTAATCTCAGCCTAATCTGCAACGACAGCTCTCATCAATGTGGTTCTAAGTTAAAATATATCACCTGTCTATGTACACACATTGACACAATGTATAATATAGAGAATATCACATCTTCCATCAGATCATTTTTATCTCAAGCGATTCATTTTGCGCCGCAAATGTACCACGCAGCTTTGATGCTGCACTTAAGAACACAAGCTCTGATCTGAATAATAGATTTTTTTGGTAACAAGGCTTTTTTTACGGTAAAAATGAAACTACATATTGCTTAACATTGCGCAGTCTTTGCTGATACACATTTTTTTTTGTTATAGCACAAATCTATGCATTATGCATTCCCGTGCTCTGCGTTATGAGTGTGCTACAAGCCGGCATTGGACTTCACTGATGCCTGATTCATAGAAAATTTCATTAATCTCTGCAGCACAGGGAGTTTGCAGAGAGCTTGAGATTGGAAATGAACCCAGGGCTGTGGGTTATAGGGAAGCACAGATGAATCAGCAGTAAAGAAATCTAGAACATCATTTGAAAAAAAAAAAAAGAAGAAAGGGAGCACTTAGCATAACAACAATATTGTGCGGGGTGATATGTTACCAACAGACAATTATACTGAATTAAACAATAGCCACTGACAAATATAGAGTATAAAAAAGTAAAACAAAGTAAAATATTACAGATATTTTCCTTTAGAAGTGATATATGCCTCTAAATACCTTATCTTCAATCGCTTCTGGCCAGTCATGTGACCTCCGGCCGCTCTATTCCTCCGATATACGGGCTACAGTGGGAAGGGCCGAGATCTCCCTCTGACGTCAGCCGGGGAGGTCACGTGACCGCTGTGCTGGCCCCTCAGCCCCTCCCGCTGTAGCCCTTAGATGGGGGAGGAGAGCACCTGGAGGTCATGTGACCGGCCAGAAGCGATCGAAGATAAGGTATTTACAGGCATTGTTTAAAAAAATAATTACACAGTGTAGGAGAGATTACCATAACAGAGGAGCTGGCCATAATTGTTCTTTACTTTTACTGCCAGCTACTAATAGTAGAGGGGGGGGGGGGGTGGAGAGGGGGACAGACACACACACAGGACCTGACAGGCAGGGAAGGAGGGGGAGAGAGGAGAAAATCGGGATAACGGAGGCATGTAAACCGACCATGGTAATCGGGGATCAGCAGCCATGATTACCGTGGTCAGCACACAGAGGGGGATACAGGAACAGGCAGGATCAGCCAGGTTTTTTACAGCTTAGAAAGGGACAGACTGCTATACGGGAACAGGAGCTTTTTTTTGGGGGGGGGGGGGGGGTTACAACCACATTAAAAACGTCCTATTCACTTGCAATTTGTAGGTAGAAGGTGGCATTACGGGAAAGATATTTACTAGTGTAGATATTTGGTAGTAGTCCCGAATTGTCCAAAACTTCCAGAGGAGGAACAGTGGCACAAGTCTGTAAAATTGCATATTGGAACAAAAAAAGTTATACAGCATTAAGTTCATTTTCTTTTAAATGTAGACAGAAAGCCCTGCCTGCAAATATGATCCATCTATGATACTAAAAAAGAAAAGTACTCAGTACATACTTATGACTGAGTAAAGCTGGCCATAGACTGACTGGCCAAATTTTGATCTATCTCTGGCTACTTTCGTTCCAGAGAAATCGATCTAATGACTTCTCTTGATTCATTTGATGATTGCTGCAGCAAATAAACACTCGTCAGTGTATACTGACAGCATATGCTTCCCCACTGTCAGAATAAAATAACACTTCACTTGGGTGGATAGGGGAATCCATTTAGTTTTTTAGTTTTTTTGATCAGCCCCCTGGCTGATCAAAAAAAAAGGAAATGACCATTGTATGACCAGCCTTTAGTCGCAAAGATTTGTTTTCATCAAACTCACCTTGTAGACATCATGTTGAGATGCATCTCCGGGCCTCCTTACATTTATCTATGTTTAATGCAGTGGGTCAGGTCTTTTTGGTAGCCCCATAGTGTTGTGCCAAGTTTAGCTTAAAGGCAACCATTTTATGAATCTTTAGCAGGTTAGAGACTTTTCTTAAAATTCCAGGAACCTATGTTATAATTATTTTTGAGAAATATACTCCTGCCCACCCCTGTAGATTGTATCTCTTGCTTTTTGGAGTTAAAATTGGGAGTATGTATCTGTTATCTGTTTTATTTGGGGCACATTATTGCATCTGTCCATACCATGCTATACCACAGTGTTACTCAACCTTTTTTCAGTTAGGGCACCCTTTAAAATGATGGACAATCTCGAGGCACCCTCCAAAATTATGGACAATCTTGAGGCGCCCCGTTCTAAAATGTAAAAACTATTCTGATAGTTTAACATAATGAGTAACATCAATACACGGAGGACACCCAACAATAGAGGTGATTTATTCTTCCAAAGCAAATACGCTTTTGCAAACTGGTACTGACTAGTATTCCAATGTTTCTCTTCTCCCTCAGTTTTTCTCCATCACTTAGCTAATGAGACCGCAAAGCTGATGGAGAGAGGCAAAGGAGGAATCAAACAAGGACGATATGCAGGCAACTGACATCCTCCTTATTAACTGATGATGTCATTGGTCATTAGGAGTTTGGCAGCCAGAAGGTTCTAATGGTGTACAATGAAAACCTGTGGCTTTGTTTAACTAAAAGGCAGGTTTCATACACCCACCAGCTTATATACAATTTTGGGGAGATTTTTAAAATTTTGCCAAGGCACCCCTGAAGAAACCTCAAGGCACCTCCAACAAACAGTCAGTCTACACTGAACTTGGACTGATTCTCTAGGCGTACATATGCTGGCCTCTAGGAATGACTTAGGTTCTGTCAAGTGAATAGCCAACTTGATTTAAATGTTTGATCTCCAATTATCATACTGTCTGGTGGCTATGGAGAAGCTTAGAAGATTTTGTACAAACCTGTTTTCAGATCGTAACCTAACTCTGTGTATTCATTTATGTCTAAGCATGGTAGCTATCTATACATATTAGTAAATGCATTTTCTTAAGTTGAAAATGCAGCCATTATGGTTATATGGCCATAGCATTGAATTAATGTAGGGAATTGGCAAAAACTCCAGGCTTGTTGGACATGTGTCTGTAGGCACCTTGGCTGTTCAAACGGGAAGCCCAACTCTTGGCTATCTCCTAAAGACATCACTTGCTTAATCCAGCTACAGGCAAATTTCAGCCAACCGACCACATTTTGAAAAGAAGAGTAGGTTTGTGCCTAGAACAAGAGCTATGTGTTTGCATTATTAGTTTACCCTACTTAGGCTCATGACAACTTCACTTTAAGACAAACAACGCAGTAGATTAGTCTGTCTGTTCCCATGCTTGTAGAGGTTTTCAGAGACAATTAAAATTCTCAATGTGCACAGATAAAATGTCTTAAGGCTCCCAATTGTCATGAATGATGATGTCTCTGTGTTCAGGGAACTACGCCAATAACAATGTTACTGCCATATCAGTACCTTTCCGAGCAAAAACATAATTCTGCTAATAGACATGGAAAGTGTGTTTGTCTCAGGGTGAACTAACCAAGGATGAATTTAAAGAATTCTTACAAAAATGTATATATTAAAGTATAACTAAAGGCAAAACTTTTTTTTTTTTTTTTAGCTCTTGACAGAGTGAATATGGATTACAACACATATTCGGTTTTTATTGCTGTCTGTGTCCCCGTTAGCGAGATTCACTCTCTCTATTTGTCCTGTTTACTGTTATCATCGAAAGTGAAAATAAAGAAAACCCAACATTTTTGGCTGTCCACAGAAAAGCAATAGAGGGGAAATGTTCTAATAGGGACACTAGTCCTGGTGACCTGGGGGTCCCCAAAAAATTCCCTTAATTTGCCGGGATTATCTCTCACTTCCTGTATTAGCTATAAGATAGGAAGCGAAGGTAGATCCCCCCCCCCCCCCCCCAATGGGACACAGAAGGCAAAAATAAACTGACAGGGGTTATAACCTCTCCTTACACTATCCAAAATAAAATAAAATAAAAAATTTGCCTAAAGTTCTACTTTAAGGCTTACCATCAATAATAATGGCTGAATAAGTTTTCTTTCTTTTTTCAGAATTTTTTATCTTATGCTCACATAGTAGACCTGCCAGTAGATCACTTAGGTCCTAGGCTCACAATGATCACTTACTGTACTGTATCTATGGGGGGGGGGCAGCATTGTCACCCTAGGTTGCTGTCCTGATTTGGCCTATCTATATCTCACTTTTTATCTTTATTACATAGAAGGGTGTTGTTTCGTAGTTCACAGAATATACCCGGGAAGGCAGATAATCCTGTGTGTGATTTTAGTTCAGTGCATAGAAAAGTTTCAGGGACAAAATATTTCAGGGATAAGGATCAACATGATTTTTTTTTGTACTTGAAGTAAATATACTTAGCCTGAAAAATGCAGCCACCACATTTAAGGACTGGTAAGCTGCAATATATTACATTTCTGTTCTTGGGTTTAGATCAGGGGTATCAAACTGGTGGCCCTCCAGCTGTTGCAGAACTACAAGTCCCATGAGGCATTGCAAGGTTGACAGTTACAAAAATGACTCCCACAGGCAGAGGCATGATGGGACTTGTAGTTCTGCAACAGCTGGAGGGCCCCCAGTTTGAGACCCCTGGTTTAGATATACTTATATACTCAAAATCATTTGTTTGCTGAACTAATTGTGATCCATACATTTTTTTATTAATTGACTAACAGTGTTTCTTTTATTTAATGTTTTGCAGAATACTGGAACTGCTGAAGGACCAAACACAAACAAAGTATGAATGTTGAACAAGATGACATTACATCCACAGCAGATGATGATAGGTCCTAGGTTCAACAGGGCCTTATTTGACCCCCTTTTTATTGTGCTGTTGGCTCTTCAACTTCTCGTGGTGGCCGGGTTGGTTAGGGCTCAGACCTGCCCTTCTGTATGTTCCTGCAGTAACCAGTTTAGCAAAGTCATTTGCACCAGACGGAACCTGCGAGAAGTCCCGGATGGTATCTCCACCAACACGAGGCAACTTAACCTCCACGAAAACCAGATCCAAATAATCAAAGTGGACAGTTTTAAGCATTTGCGACACTTAGAAGTTTTACAGTTGAGTAGGAATCACATTAGGACGATTGAAATCGGGGCCTTCAACGGCTTGGCGAACCTGAACACTTTGGAGCTATTTGACAATCGTCTGACTACCATTCCAAATGGAGCTTTTGAATATTTGTCAAAACTAAAGGAGCTTTGGCTGAGGAACAACCCCATTGAAAGCATTCCTTCCTATGCTTTTAATCGCATCCCTTCTCTGCGCAGACTGGATTTGGGGGAGATGAAAAGATTGTCCTATATTTCAGAAGGAGCTTTTGAAGGGCTTTCAAACCTTAGATATCTGAACCTTGGGATGTGCAACCTAAGAGAAATCCCCAATCTTACTCCTCTTGTAAAGCTAGATGAACTAGACCTTTCTGGGAACCATCTTTCGGTTCTGAGGCCAGGATCGTTTCAAGGATTAACCAATTTACAAAAACTGTGGATCATGCATTCCCAAATTCAGGTGATTGAGAGGAATGCCTTTGATGACCTTCAGTCACTTGTGGAGCTTAATTTGGCACATAATAATCTAACTACGCTGCCTCATGACCTTTTTACACCTCTACATAATTTGCAAAGGATTCAGTTGCACCACAACCCTTGGAACTGTAATTGCGACATTCTTTGGCTTAGTTGGTGGTTAAAGGAAATAGTCACTACAGGCAGCACATGCTGTGCTCGTTGTAGCACGCCTCCCAGTTTAAAAGGTACTCATATTGCTGAGTTGGACCAGAACTATTTTACATGCTATGCCCCAGTGATTTTGGAGCCACCCACTGATCTGAATGTTACAGAAGGGATGGCTGCTGAACTCAAATGTCGGGCATCAACATCATTGACTTATGTTAGCTGGATTACACCAAATGGATCCATAATGACTCACGGGGCTTACAAAGTGCGAATTTCTGTGCTCAATGATGGCACACTAAACTTTACATCTGTAACGATGCGAGATACAGGATTGTACACATGTATCGTCAGTAACTCCGCAGGGAACACCACTGCCTCGGCGACACTGAATGTGACTGCGATTGATAATGGCTATACCTACTTTTCCACTGTCACTGTAGAGACTATGGAACCATCTCAGGACGAGGCCAGAACCACAGAACATCATGTGGGTCCTACACCAGTCATTGACTGGGAAACCACAAATGCAACCACCTCTCTAATGTCGCAGAGCACAAGGTCCACTGAGAAACCCTTCACCATCCCGGTTACGGATGCAAATGGTGGAATGCCAGGGATAGATGAAGTTATGAAGACCACCAAAATTATCATTGGTTGTTTTGTGGCTATCACCCTTATGGCAGCTGTTATGTTGGTAATTTTCTATAAGATGAGGAAACAGCACCATCGGAAGAACCATCATGCTCCTACGCGGACTGTTGAGATTATTAACGTGGATGATGAACTCACAGCTGACACGCCCATTGAGAGCCACTTACCCATGCCCGCAATAGAACATGAGCATTTAAACCATTATAACTCTTATAAGTCCCCTTTTAATCACACGACAACCGTGAACACAATAAATTCAATACACAGCTCAGTGCATGAACCTTTATTGATTCGCGCAAACTCTAAGGACAATGTACAGGAGACGCAGATCTAAAATTCTGCAACATGGGAGAATAAAAGCAAAAACAGACCATTTATATTAAAAAAAAGGAACGTAAAATGACTGGGCTAAATCTACTGTTTCCAATAAAAGTGTCTTTACAAAAAAGAAAAAAAAAATAATAAAAAAACAAAGAAATTTATTTATTAAAAATTCTATTGTGATCTAAAATATTGAAATCCTGTGTATTCCTCAAGATGAGTTGGTTACACTTGGTTTTACCCAAGTTATATTTTTCATGTATTGAAACTTCCAAGGAATGAAAAGAAAATCTATATTGGCTTTTTATTGGGTAGTTGAAGCCTTGAATTGGGTCTACCGTTTTATTATTCCTAATTCATCTAGAGTTGAAACTCTTTCAGAAAAAGCTCGGCATGAAATGCCATGGTATTGGTAGATTAAAAAGAGAAAATTTTATTTTTTATTTTACTTAATGACCTATTCTGTATTTCGCAGAATTTATATTCTTTGAGAAAATATAAATATACACAGAATTCAATTAAAGAATGGTCGATCATTTAAATGGTCAGAAGATGAGATAAATTTGTATCTCTGAACACAAAGTTATGAATAAAACAAATTTTTTGTTTTTTGTACTTGGGCAAGCTTTATTTAAAGGTCACCAACCAATGATCCACATGGGTAATTTTGATGAGAAGTGTCAAAGCTATACACTACGGGTCAAACATTTTATATTATTAAAAATAATAATTATAAATGATAATGTTGGTTAGACATGTTATTCCATTTGTATTAAAAACCTTATTTGGAAAAATACCTATTTTAGAACAAATCACCATTATACCTGTTCATTTTTCATTTTTTTTTTGCCTAAAAAACTTGATACTATTGGGTTGGCCAACATAAAAATTAGGCTGAAGTATACTAAGTTTCTAAGACACCAGGTACAGGGCCGTCTTTAATATTGATTGGACCCTGGGCAAAACTTTTCTTAGGCCCCCCCCCCCCATGCAGTTTTGCTCTTCACCTGCTCTGAGACATACAATAAATAGCAGCTAGACTCAAAATCAGTTTACTGAATCAGATCAGGCAGCTATTGCGATTGGTTGCCAGAGGTTACAGTTTATCATTACCACTCACTGACTGGTTGCTAGAGGTTACAGCACACATTGTGGCTCACTGATTAGTTGCTAGAGGTTACAGCACATGATTTCTGCTTGTTGATTGGTTGCTAGAGATTCTCTGTGTATATTACCTCAGGGGGGCATAATATACATATCAATGCCGCCGGCCGCTGCTATTTACCTATGAATGCCGGTAATTTACATGTAAACACAGGATCTGCAGGTGATTCATCTGTACACAACAATAGGGCAGAGCTGGGCAGCATTAGTAGCAGCACTTCACACTGAGATATTGGGAAACAGCACAGGATTAAAACCTCAAGGGACAAGGGAATTTAAACCAGGATAGTTGGCAAGTATGAGGCAGCTGCTTTGGGCCCCACAACAATGACAGGGCCCAGGGCAGCCCTTTTGCCCTGCCTTAAAAACGGCCCTGACCAGGTATAGGTACTCGTGAAAATTACAAACTGCAAAACTGTAATAAAAGATCAGCTCAAGGATCACCAAATCTAAACCTCCACTTCTTTCAACAACCCAAAAAAACAAAAAATTTTGTTACATTGGTAGGTCAACAGTCAAACCAAAATTACACCAATTATGAACCAATATATACATCGTAATATACCAATACATTTTTGTTAGTATATATTTTTTTACATAATATGAATTGTTCACAGTGCAGTGCAATTCTGTTCAAAATAACTGTGAAATATATTTTAAAGCCCATTTAATGTTACTGAATTAGTTATTGGGGTTGATTTACTAAAACTGGAGAGTGCAAAATCTGGTGCAGCTGTACATGGTAGCCAATCAGCTTCTAACCTCAGCTTGTTCAGTTAAGCTTTAACAAAAAAACCTGGAAGCTGATTGGTTTCTATGCAGAGCTGCACCAGATTTTGCATTCTCATATTCTATTCCCCTTAATTTTCATAGTCTTACCTCCACTTTCCTTTTACAGCTGGTCGGCAATGTCTGAATACAATTACAGAACAAAAACAAAAAAAATACCAAGGAATGGGGCACCTTAAGAGTCCGTTTCTTGGTATTCTTGTTTTTGGTCTATGACTGATTGGATGTGGTGCCCTCACCCTATGCCCTGAGCATCCCATGCCTCTATGTTTTGATTCTGACTATAATTGCAGAGTGCAACTGCAATGGTCACTGGAGTTTGACCACTCTGCCCAGTATACTTCCTATTCTAACAGACTACTCTCTTCCTTAGTGCTGCAAATCTGTGTGAGGACACATGTGATGAGGATGTGGGCATTTTCTCAGCATTGCCAGCATTGAGCCCTGGAGTGGGAGTGCAGAAAGTGCATTTACATTAAGTAAAAAAAAGAGTATTTTAAAGCATATCTACACATAACATTGAACTATAAAGAGAGAAAAAAAGTGAGGCTTGAATTGGACGTTCAAGTATATGTAAACCCTCACCTTGTAAAACAACCCATTCACATATATATATATATATATATATATATATATATATATATATATATATATATATATATATATATATATATATATATATATATTACACACACAATATAAATATATGTTTTCCCCCTTTTTTATAAGTGATATCATACCCTCTGTTCTCAGCAGCACAAGGATCTCAGAGAGGCAGGGGGAGGAGAAACAGCAGGCACTGGTCTTCCCAGTAAATGGCTGTGCAGGGAGGGGGGCGTGCCAGGCCAAGTCTGATTATTGGAGGAGAGCAGGCTGAATTGCCAACACAGACAGGAAATTGACCACACTGTGCTCTCATGCCTAGTGTGGACAGTTTTTGATAGGAAAGCAGAGGGATTGGCAGGAACACCAGGGATTTTACACAAAGGAAGCAATACAAAGAGAACAGGATACTTATTCATATAATACATGGCATATCAGGCACATACCAGGAATATGAAATGTTGGGTTTACATATTCTTTTAACACTATAACTAACACAAACTGTACCAATGCAAACTCAAAAATATATGTAGCACTGTTCATAAATGATATGATTTCATGTGTATGATATATGAATTGCAGTTGCAAGTACATTTATTGGTATATTATATAGCTGATATATTTTTGGTATGGTTTTTGGTGTGGCAAACATCAGATGGAGGCTTCAAATTCAAAAGAAGTGCTCAAGTCCTACCCCAATCAAACAGACTGTAGAGCTCCAGAGCCCAACTCCAAGCTTCTGCCAGCTTGCTTCCAATAGGATATTAGCAATAGATAGGGTTGGGTTTTTGGCCTTATGTAATAATAAAATGTTTGACTTTTTTTTTTATATTGGAACCTTCTGTGATGTGGACTATCTATTACTAATATCAGATGAGGCTATTCTCTGACTCCTATGGCAGTTTTGACTCAGTGAAGTACCACCACCAAAGTGCTTGAACAGTGTGAAGACCAGAATTTGCCTATTTCGCTTAAAGGAAAAATGTTGTTAGAGGAACAAGGAAGCTGCCATTGATTACATTTTTCGGAAACATTTTCAGGCTGCTGATATGGACCTCAGACTTTCCTGAACTGTATACTTGTTTTGGGTCAGTGATTCAAAGATCAGAATAACAGCCAAGCAACAAGTAATTTCAATAGGAGCTCAGCAATACTAGCCCCAAGATTCCTGTTAGGACAGGTTTATGTTAATCCACAAACTGAGAAAAAAAAATGATCAGAGGCCAATGAAAAGGTAAATTGCGTAAAGAAGGTAACCTTTCCAACCCACCAATGCCACCAAGATAAATCTTTTAAAGCCATAGGTGGGGTCCTTCATTGATTTAAGAAAATGAAATATGAGATGCAATAGGAGACGTATGTTAGGGACTGATAAAGACTGTCAAATCTTAACGGTACATGCTGGCAGTTCATAGAGACTGCAAGATCTAACTTCCTTTATCAACCCCTAACATATGTCTAATATTACATCTCATCGTGATTCTAATAACATCCCCTTCTCAAGACATGAACAATGGGGAGGCCTTTCCCCCGAAACACATTGGCCTAACTTAACCAATAAACATTTCAAAAAGTCCTCTAAGTAAGCAGTCGCCAACCAGTGGTCCATGGACTACTGATAGTCCACGAGAAAATGTTGGTGGTCTCCATGGGTTCTTCCACTCATCAACATTGTGGCGGATGTATCCCACCCAATGTTGTTTCCATTGTTGTTCTCAATGCGTGCTGACATTCAGTACTGTCAGCGCGCATTGATACCCAATGCCTCCTCTGTAGTTTCAGCTCCTGTGAACTCAGAGGAAGATGGGATTAGTGCAGAGAGTGGGAGGTGAAGAAAGAGGGGACTGCCATTGGCACAGACTCTGGGAAGGAGCACAGAGCTCAAGCACATGGCTGGATAAGGAGGTGAGATCCAATGATGAGTCTGTGTAAGGCAGCAGTGGGATGCAAAGTGTGGGGAAGGGAGGCAGAGGTTGGCAGAGAGCCCGAGCATTGTGTGTATAAGGCATGTAAAATTAATGTTAGTGGTCCGCGGGATTCAAAATTGTGAGTTTAGTGGTCTGTGAAGTTCAAAAGATTGGCGACCACTGCTTTAAGTGATATTAATTTTTGTACTGGGTGCTCCTCAGCACCATTTCAGAGAGGTAGCAGCCTAGGACCAGAATAAGGTCCACCTACACTACACCTTTATTATGAATCAGCTCCTTTGAAGAAAGGATATCCATCAGAACATCCTTGCTTTTATGGGTCCAGATCTATCAAACACACATCAGACAACTCCAAAAAATTGGATTCCTCATCACTTTTTTTTACTGGAGACGATGGTCACCAGTGGTAATTGAAAGAATTAATCTCCCCTGTCAGGACACAGACAACAACAAAAACAATTAGAGGGGTCTAACCCTCCCAAAAGCTATCCAAAAACCACAAACAAAATGTTGGCTTTAGATACAGTGCCTTGAAAAAGTATTCATACCCCTTGAAATTTTCCACATTTTGTCATGTTACAACCAAAAACGTAAATGTATTTTATTGGGATTTTATGTGATAGACCAACACAAAGTGGCACATAATTGTGAAGTGGAAGACAAATTATGAATGGTTTTCATTTTTTTTTTACAAATAAACGTGAAAAGTGGGGCGTACATTTGTATTCAGCCCCCATGAATCAATGCTTTGAAGAAACCACCTTTTCGCTGAAATTACAGCTGCAAGTCTTTTTCGGGATGTCTCTACCAGCTTTGCACATCTGGAAATTTAAATTTATGCAAATTTTTCTTTGCAAAATAGCTCAAGCTTTGTCAGATTGGATGGCGAACGTCTATGAACAGCAATTTTCAAGTCTTGCCACAGATTCTCAATTGGATTTAGGTTTGGACTTTGACGAGGCCATTGTAACACATGAACATGCTTTGATCTAAATCATTTCATTGTAGCTCTGGTTGTATGTTTAGGTTTGTTGTCCTGCTGGAAGGTGCAGACTCTAACAGGTTTTCTTCTAAGATTGCCCTGGATTTAGCGCCATCCATCTTCCCATCAACTCTGACCAGCTTCCATGTCCCTGCTGAAGAAAAGCATCCCCACAACATGATGCTACCGCCACCATGTTTCACGGTGGGGATGGTGTGTTCAGGGTGATTGTAGTGTTAGTTTTCCGCCACACACAGGGTTTTGCTTTTAGGCCAAAAAGTTCCATTTTGGTCTCATCTGACCAGAGCACCTTCTTCCCCCACATGGCTTTTCGCAAACTGCAAACAGGACTTCTTATGGCTTTCTTTGAACAATGGCTTTCTTCTTGTCATTCTTCCAAAAAAGGTCAGATTTGTGGAGAGCACGACTAATAGTTGTCCTGTGGACAGATTCTCCCACCTGAGCTGTGGATCTCTGCAGCTCCTCCAGAGTTACCATGGACCTCTTGGCTGCTTCTCTGATGAATGTTCTCCTTGCCCGGCCTGTCAGTTTAGGTGGACGGCCATGTCTTGGTAGGTTTGCAGTTGTGCCATACTCTTTCCATTTTCAGATGATGGATTGAACAGAGCTCCAAAAGATGTTCAAAGCTTGGGATATATTTTTTTTTAAAACCCTGCAATTAACTTCTCCATATTTTTTTCCCCGACCTGTCTGGTGTGTTTCTTGGCCTTCATGCTGATGCTGTTTGTTTGCTCACTAAGGTTCTCTAACAAACCTCTGAGGGCTTCACAGAACATCTGTATTTATACTGAAATTAAATTACACACAGGTGGACTCTATTTACTAATTAGGTGACTTCTGAAAGCGATTGGTTCCACTAGATTTTAGTTAGGGTTATCAGAGTAAAGGGGACTGAATACAAATGCGCGCCATACTTTTCAGATATTTATTTGTAAACAATTTTGAAAACCATTTATAATTTTCCTTGCACCTCAAAATTATTTGCCACTTTGCGTTGGTCTATCACATGTGATAAAATACATTTACATTTTTTGGTTGTAACATGACAAAATGTGGAAAATTTCAAGGGGTGTGAATACTTTTTCAAGGCACTGTAAGCTTTAGCACCTTGTCCTGAGATTGTTCCATAGTCTCTATGGTGACAGAGTAAAGGTACTAATAACCATTGTCCTTGGCAGTCACTGTTGGCACATATGAATTAACTGTCACTAACAGCAAACAGATTTCTAAAGCACAATAGCAAAAAATTACAGCTGGAAACACATCTTACTATTGTTTATATGTTGAATACAATGGTCTGCTTACTAAAGCATAATATATGAAGTATTTTCTTTATCCTTTTTGTCATTTTTTATGAATTCTTTTTTTTTCAATTCATTGACAGGTTTATCACATAGATTACCTGAATGTATTATATTTATGGTGCAGATTTCTGCGGTATGTTGAATGTAAAAGTCATTTCACGGAGGTATGTCTTGCATCTCCATTCCTTGGAATACCACTGGCTCCTGGTTATAATTGAGAGGGTCTACCAAGACTTTAAAATCATGGAAGAAAAAAGGCTGAATTATTATAGTTTCTTTCAGACAGGCTGGTAAAAATACGTTATTTTATAGGGTGAAGGTCTGCTTTAAATATGCCTCCTAAGTAAAGATGAGATGGGTTCGTTCTGAGCTCAGTCCGAAACCAATATAGCAGGAATTGGACCCCATTGCAGGACCCCATTTACATTCCCTATCCCACAGCTGCCCATACGCACCATACGCAGGGATGCTTGTGACGTCATTGACCTAATATTTGTATATCTATTGGTAAACATCCTTAAAAGAAGGCCGAAAGGTCTAAACATGATAAAAACCACAATACAATACAGATATGTTCAAAACCATTACATTTAAAGTACAAAATATCTCAACACAAAATGTATATAGGAGACCCCAACGTGTTTAAACTCAAAACACCTTCTTCAGGGGTTTGGTACAGATCTCATCACTGTGTGCAGAAGATGTACAACTTTTTAAGTTGAAATGTGTTGAGGTCTCCTATACTGTAAATGTTTTGTGTTGAGATATTTTGTACTTTATATGTGATGGTTTCGAACATTTCTGTATTGTGTTGTGGTTTTCATCATGTTTAGACCTTTTGGCCTTCTTTTAAGGATGTACAGTATCTCACAAAAGTGAGTACACCCCTCACATTTTTGTAAATATTTTCTTCTATCCTTTCATGTGACAACACTGAAGAAATGTCACTTTGCTACAATGTAAAGTAGTGAGTGTACAGCTTGTATAACAGTGTAAATTTGCTGTTCCCTCAAAATAACTCAACACACAGCCATTAATGTCTAAACCGCTGGCAACAAAAGTGAGTACACCCCTAAGTGAAAATGTCCAAATTGGGCCCAAAGTGTCAATATTTTGTGTGGCCACCAACAGTGGCGTACCTACGGGGGAGCAGGGGGGGGTCTTCCCTGGGTGCCACACATGTTGGAATACTGCCCTGTGGGGAGGGCATCATGCTCTGATTTCAGTATGTCACAGTACATGTTGGCATTCATGGTCCCCTCAATGAACTGTACTCACTGCACTCATGCAGCCCCAGACCATGACACTCCCACCACCATTCTTGATTGTAGACAGGACACACTTAGTTACACAGTTACATAGTAGGTGAGGTCAAAAAAAAAGGACAAGTCCATCAAGTCCAACCTATGTGTGTGATTATATGTTAGTATTACCTTGTATATCCCTATATGTTGTGGTAGTTCAGGTGCTTATCTAATAGTTTCTTGAAACTATCGATGTCCCCCACTGAGACCACCACCTGTGGAAGGGAATTGCACATCCTTGCTGCTCTTGAAGTAAAGAACCCTTTGTACTCCTCAGCTGGTTGTTGCCACACACGCTTGACACTATCTAAACCAAATAAGTTTATCTTGGTCTCATCAGACCACAGGACATGGTTCCAGTAACCCATGTCCTTAGTCTGCTTGTCTTCAGGAAACTGTTTGTGGGCTTTCTTGTGCATCATCTTTCCCCATTCACACCTGAGACCTTGTAACACTAATGAATCACATGACACCGGGGAGGGAAAATGGCTAATTGCGCCCAATTTGGACATTTTCACTTAGGGGTGCACTCACTTTTGTTGCCAGCGGTTTAGACATTAATGGCTGTGTGTTGAGTTATTTTGAGGGGACAGCAAATTTACACCGTTATACAAGCTGTACACTCACTATATATATATATATATACAAATATTAGGTCAATGACGTCACAAGCATCCCTGCCCCTTTTCGTGTGTGCATCTGTGGGATAGGGAATGTCAATGGGGTCCTGCTATCATGTGACACCTTCCCATGGGTCCTTCTAAATTGAGTTCAGACTGAGCTCAGACCAAACCCATCTCATCTATTTAAAGCAGACCTTCACTCTATTTAAGGATGTATATCAATAAGTAATTTCATTTTATCTCCTTATATTGTGTTATATAATTCCTGGTGTCAAATTAAAGTCCCATTCCAAACATTTATTCTATCTTGATGACACTATATAGGGATGTGGCACCTAGGAATTCATATTGGGTCTGACGAGGACATAGCTAACATTGACCTAATGACATTGACCTCAATGACCTTGGCCTAATGGAATGCCCTTGCTGCAGCTGATTGGGTTGGCGGGGATTTGATCATGTGACTGCTTCTGCTAAACTGAGTTTGGATCACGTTTGGACAGAACTCAACTCAATCCCTGCTTATGGATATCCAGTTGGCTTAAGAATATGGAAGGAATTTTACCCCAACTGGACCAAAAACGAACCACCTTTTAAAGGGCCCATTCACACCACCAGCGTGCACTACCAGTGGTGGACACTGGATAGCAGGGAGGTCAATGCACTGAAAACAGTGCGTCTCACTGTTATTTATTTATTTTGCAAACTTTATAAAAAAATAGCAAAGCAACATTTAATTAGGTCCTGTTGACTTCAGTACAGTGTGATGAAAAGGAACAAGGCTTTTTGCCTAGCCTATCAAATGGGACTGCATTAGGCAAGGCTTCCCAGTGCAGCACAGCACATCTGGTGTGAATTGGACCTCCCATTTTTTTTATTTCCTTTGAATTATCTGTGGGTTTAGGGTTTTTCATTTATTTATTTTTGTCTTTTGCTTGGCCTCAATGGCTAGGACTGCATTAGGCAAGGCTGCTTAGTGCTGTACAACGCATTTGGTGTTAACGGGCCCTAAGGGTTTTATTTTTTTTAATTTCCTTTGAATTATCTGTATCTATTCCTGACTTGTGGCTGGCCTCAATGGACAAGTGTCTTTTTTCAACCTAAATGTGTAACTCTAATTGCACATTTATGCGATATTTGCAAGGATTAAATATTTTGAACTGTACATTTTCATTAGATAAAATAACGAGCTTGGTTCAAATAATTCATTTTTTACTTTGATTCTACAACTCAAGTAAAAAAACTTCCAAAGCACCATGTGCCAAGTTCAAAAACCAAAAAACAAGTTCGAAATGATTTCTGAAATCTATTTTTCTATGTAGTTTGCAATGTTGCTAATGAATGACCTTAAATGTACAACCCCATGCCTGGGGGAATAAATAGAGTTTTCTTGATGAAAGTGAATTTGTGCTCCATATGAAAGTCTAGAAATAAATTTGATGCCAAAGAGTAGACACCAGAAGATGTCCGCTGCTACCTTTAACCCCACCCCCGAAAAAGCCTCTCTAATTTAGTTTTACTTTCTTAATGGGGCATGACTTCATAGCTATGCCCTGCCAACTGCCATTCCAGTGTCCAAAGAGGCCTCCTCAGTGGCCAGTAAAGGGTTTGAATCAGAGCTTTTTTCTCAGAGAATAGGTGCAGGTACTCTACCCTTCTAAATCATACCTTGTCTTCGCCCCCTACCCACCTCTAAACTATGTCCTTTGGTTCCACTCCCTACCCACCTCTCAGTGCTGCCCCTTTTAGAAAATACTGAATACCAAGTATCAATATGTGATGCTAATTAGTTTGTATGGCATTTGCTGATGAAAGGCTATAAAATAGGTCCCCTGCAGCCAGCAATAATAGACCCCCCAGCAACAAATAGACCCCCCAGCAATAATAGATCTCCCCAACAACCAAAGATCCCTCAAAGCTACTATAGATCACCCGCAACATTAGATCCACCCCAGCAACAAAATATGCCTAGCAACAATAGATCGACCTTAGCAATAATAGACCCCCACTAGCAACACTAGATCTCCCAGTAGCCAGCATTAGTAGACTCCCCAGCACCTAGCAACAATAGACCCCCTCACTCAACAGTAGATTTCCCCCAGCAACAATAGATTCCCCTCAACAGCAGCACCTTGGCATTATACAGTATACATTCAGTGCTGGAGGTGCCAGAACTGCGTTCCCCAACAACAAGAGCCTGTCAGGTCACCTAGAGGCTGGGTAACAGATGCACACCGTTGGGATCAGGAGTGCACCACAAGGCAGTGGAACCTACGGCTGACTGCTGCGGATGGGAGTCCGGGTGGTAAGGAAGGCAGGGCCGCTGGGACACCAACACAGATCCCACCGGGTTTAGATCGTAGGATTCCCTGGGGCGCGGAGTCTAAGAGCCAGCAGGTGTTCACCAGAGCCTCTAGAGGTGAGGATGGACTGGGCTGCAACTGGCTCCAGGTCGCGACCCCCAGGGTCCCCCAGCTCACACCCACAGTAGGCAACAGGAGGATAGGGACAGTAAAGGAATAAGCCAAGGTCAGAGCCACAAGCAGACAAGGACAACAGGGATAGTCGGGGACACGCCAGAGGTCAGGGTCACGAGCAGACAGGAATAGTAGAGAACACGCCAAGATCAGTAACTGAAACAAACGTAGAGCACACGGCAGGCAGGAACAGGAAGCCAAACACACAAAGGTTGATCAGCAGGGCTGGCCTGCAGTGCAGAGGTTAATATAGAGTTCTCTGAGAGGAGCTGGGGTAGAGCCGTGCTAGAAGAGAGTTAATAAAAGCAGTCAGGTGAGAGTCAGCTGGTCTTTAGAGATGAACACATGGAAACAGGTAAGCAGATAGACAACACTATTGCATAACCATGACAGAGCCCTGATACGAACACAGGGCAGGGAGAATGGAAATTGGTTGAGATTGGCCACCAAGTGTGAGGATTCTAATGAAACTAAAAGAAAGCGGGGCAACAAAACGTTTTTTTTTCCTGACCAATAAAGGTAATAGTGGTGTTTGGTCTTGAAGAAGAATTCCAAGTATGGCATTTTCTACATTATTATATTGATCTAGCTTGGAAGCTGGAAATCACTGTGATAGGCACCACTACTCCAGTAATCTCCACTAACTTGTGGTTCCCGTTCTAAACGGCTGTCCTACTGCATTCTGAACACAGATGGCGGGCTGCTCGGCACGGGCGCCATTCAGAGAATGCTTTACTCAATGAATGCAAAACATTCTCTGTTTGGAAGAGGTGGAGAGTGTGACATCACTACCTAACCTCTCCACCTTGCCCAATCAAAGAACATCTTTGGAGGTGGTAAGAGGTGGGGCCAGTCTTGACTTTCGCAGCAAAAGTCAAGATTTGCATTTAACAGCTAAGTTCATCCTTTTGATCATTTTTCCTGATACACCCATATTTAGGGTGCAGCATGAAATATGGTCAAAGTCTGTGGTCCCTCATTTTCAAACCACCCCCTCCCCACTTACAGAATCTAGCGGTTCCTCTCCCTGCCGAATCCTGTCATCAGGGCCCCATACAGCCTACGTAACAGCGCCCCAAATTATATTTTTGCTAAAATTCCACTGACTAAATGCTTTGCATTGCAGTCATGGCAAGAAGTATATATGCCCATTGAACAAGACCCATTCAGGTGAATAACACTGCTCTGCAAAGGCTATGCGCAAAGCACTCGGTTGCAGTGCGCTAGCACTGGGTTAAAGCAGGCAGTGAGGAGGCAATATGCCTCCTCCCCCCACCAAATGCTCTCTGAAGGAGGAGGGCACATGGGGGGGGCCCCAAATAGCAGGACATGGGGGTGGTGGCACAGATACCGATCCCCCTGCAGTGCAGCCAGAGGGAGCAAAATGAGGAGATGCCAGCAGTGCTACAAGGTGAGCCACAAGAGTCGGCAATAAGGCAGTACAGCCGGCCCTTCTGCTCGGCAGGTTCCGAGCCCCCCTTTTGAACTGATGGGGCCCGGGCCCAGTACAGGAGAGCTTGCTGTACTTCCTTATCAGCGGCCCTGCCTGCCATATTTGAATATTGGTACACCTGTGCCACCGTGGCAGAAGAAATCATAGTTATCAAGGAAGCACAAGTGCAGTGATGTCACCACGCTTGTAATCAATTGATACTTCATCCAGTTCTACAACTGAAGATCTGTACCTTGGTAAGGACCTCAGTAAGGACCTGAGCGGCAGGAATAGTCTACAGGGGCCACTGCTTCACTGATCATGGTTGCAATGTTTCTCCAGGCTCCATTGCGAAAAAATACTAAATGCACATTTTTGTTTTTTTGCAATATAGGTGCACTTATTAAATTTTTGCAAAAGCTGCGATTCCTCTTTAACCATTTAACGCCCTTAGGCTGTTTTAAAGACCCCAGACTGGAAGTGGTTAAAACAAACTCATGACTGAGGCTGCAGCCAGAAATGTTTTTTTTCAGCTAGCAATCCGCTATTCAGTAAAATGAATCTGGGTGACTCTACAGCCCTCTTGTAATAGCAATAATGTTCAATAGAAAAAAAGTATAAAAAACAAACAAAATTGTAATACAAATTATAAAAAAAAAAAAAACACAGTGCATAAAAGCCCCCTAGCGCATACATGTGCATGCAAACATGCATGTAGGTTCTGCAAGTATATAAACAGCAATACGTGTGAGGTATCACCATGAACGCTGGAGTAAGAACAATAATTCTAGGGCCATAAATCTAAACTGATAATTCGTAAAGGCTTTTAAGGTGTTACCTAAAAAATTGTATCTACTATCGTTTTTTTCCATTTCACGGTTACACATGCAATTTTGAGTAATGACATGTTTTGGTATCTATTTACTCGATGTAACCTCACCTTTTATATTTTACTAAAAATTGGGTATTATATTGTGCTTGTATGCTCAAAAAAATTATTTATTGTATATTTCTCCTGATAAATATGCATATAGCTGTAAAAATATCAAGCAAAAAAAATTGCAACTATCACCATTTTACTCTCCAGGGCCCCTGCTTTCTAAAATATATAATCTTTGGGGGTTCTAAGTACATTTCTAGCACAAACAAGCTCATTTTAATGTGTGATTTTTAAAAAAAAAGCCCTGGATGGAAAGGAGATAAACACAGCTGCCTATTAAAAATGGATCTATTTACTCGATGTAACCTCATCTTTTATATTTTACCAAAAAACGGGTATTATATTATGCTTGTATGCACAAAAAAAATCATTTTAAGGGATATTTTTCCTGATAAATATGTGTTTGATAAAAAAATCTATGAATATATCGAGCAACACAAAAATTGCAACTACCACCATTTTATTCTCCAGGGCCTCTGCTTTCTAAAATATATATTGTTTGGGGGTTCTAAGTAAATTTCTAGCAGAAAAAAAAGCAAATTTCAACATGTGTGAACATTTTTAAAAACGCCATGGACGGAAAGGAGTTAAACGCAGCTGTCTATTAAAAATGAATCTATTTACTCGATGTAACCTCATCTTTTATATTTTACCCAAAAATTGGGTATTCTATTGTGCTTAAAAAGCTAATTTTATTGTGTGAAGATTTTTAAAAATGCCCCGGACGGAAAGTACGTAGTTAAACACAGCTGTATATTAAAAATGGATGCACTGACAGTTTTGATATGTGGTTTTCACTGGAGGAAAGCTCTGCTTATATATGTCTTAGCCATATTTTTTTTAATTCTTTGACAGGTTTGCTCACGACCCTTTGTATCTTGTAAGATGTTACGACTCTGTTTCCATGGGTTGTAGAAGGAACTTTTCCAAATGTGGAGTATTGAAGCCATGCAAAATGTCGGAGAGTCACATGGACAGCAGAATGTTGTCTGTACTATTGCCCCCCAAAGACCAACTGACATGCAAATATGATAAAGTGGGGAGTTTTTTTGGGACTTTAAATGAAGCCATGGCCTGGTAAGGTCATGTATTTCCATCACTGGGGACTTTAAATAAAGCCATGGCCTGGTAAGGTCATGTATTTCCATCACTGGGGACTTTAAATGAAGCCATGGCCTGGTAAGGTCATGTATTTCCATCACTGGGGACTTTAAATGAAGCCATGGCCTGAAAAGGTAATGTATTTCCATCACTGGGGACTTTAAATGAAGCCATGGCCTGGTAAGGTCATGTATTTCCATCACTGGGGACTTTAAATGAAGCCATGGCCTGGAAAGGTCATGTATTTCCACCACTGGGGGACTTTAAATGAAGCCATGGCCTGGTAAGGTCATGTATTTCCATCCCTGTTGAAGTCAAAAATAAGGAGGAGAGCAAGAGGGTGGGAATTTACATGAAGCACATAGTGTAATAGAGTAAATTGGTGAACATATAGGAAATGTATTAATTATTATATAATATATACATACATATATGTTGGTATCAATTATAGACGATGAGCATGGCAATAACAATAAACATGGCAATGACATTGGTATCTCATGATATAACCACAATAATATTCCATAGTTCACCAAAAGTAAGATTGTATAAAACCATAAATTGGGAAGTAGTGCCTGCAGGACCTATGGCCTCACTAGTCCTGTAAAGGTGGGTATTGCATAATGAGTTAAAGGTCTGGGTAAGTATTAGTAGAAACACAGCGTCTGGTATCTCTACGCATTTCGTGGCTTTTGAGCCACTCATCATGAGCAAGCGCGTGATGTATCTAAAATAGAATTATCATATATGAATAGTCTGATATATATAAACGTGAACAGGGTTAGGGTAAAGAAGACCCCACACCCGGTGCATGCTTACTTACTCTAGTTCGTGTATTGATGGTATGGTGCCGGGCACCGCTAGCCATCCGAGGGCACCTCCAACCGGGAGCTGTGGCGGACAACTCGGCGGGGACAACCCACAGAGGCATCAACCAGGGCAGGCATGGAACCACGAGGCACCCCTGTGTAGGAGGTGAAAATATGAAGTGAATCTGGGAAGTCTCTAAGAGATATGAGTGAGAGTGAGAAAGTGGGCAGGGGACCTTTGCTAGTAAAAAGGAAATAGTGTGCAGAAGTGAGGACTGACGACACTGAAGCTAACCATAAACTGTAGGGATGGAAGCACATGGTAATGCTCTATTGGTTCAGTTCTATTACAGCCCTTGCATTTAATTGACCTAATGCTAGCCTCCCCTGGTTTATCTGATCTACCTCCTTATCAGTAGTATCTTGTTATTCATTAATTCTTTTATACATCTTTTAGAATTCAATTTGGACATATAATTTTGGTTCATTGTCACTGTTGGTGGTGTGCATGGTCGGGCTGCCATGCTGTCTGACTGATTGTCTCCTTGCCCGGGAGCTGTGATGCGCCTTGCAGGCCTTCTCCCATCCACCACCTCCTTTGACACTGGGGGGGGGCGGATGCGCCGTCACTGCGCGTCAACGTCACGCATTCCATGCTGGACGTGCGGCGTTCTTTGGGTGCTGTCACGCCCATGCAGGTGGTTTCCACGCTCATGAGCAACATGGGAGATATGTTGGTACCGGTTGGCCGGGCATATAGCTGCTCGGTTGACGACGCCCCTCCTCCCACTCAGTATCTTCATCCACATTAGGTAATATTGCACTACTTATCACCGCCCCTCGGGCCTTCCACTCCCATCTTCCAGGTGCCACTGGTGGGTAACCACTTCCCTCACACACACTTCCATCTCACACAGTTTATGGTTAGCTTCAGGGTCGTCAGTCCTCACTTCTGCACACTATTTCCTTTTTACTAGCACGGGTCCCCTGCCCACTTTATTACCCTCACTCATATCTCTTAGAGACTTCCCAGATTCACTTAATATTTTCACTTCCTACACAGGCGTGCCTCATGGTTCCATGCCTGCCTTGGTTGATGCCTCGGTGGGTTGTCCCTGCCAAGTTGTCCACCACAGCTCCCGGTTGGAGGTGCCCTTGGATGGCTCGCAGTGCCCGGAACCATACCATAGGTAAAGAGAACGTGTGGGGTCTCTTTACCCTACACTTGTTCATGTTTATATATATCAGACTATTCATATATAATAATGCTATTTTAGATACATCACGCGTTTGCTCCTGACGAGTAGCTCAAAAGCCACAAAACACGTAGAGCTATCAGACGCCGAGTTTCTACTAATACTTACCCAGACCTTTAAGTCATTATGCAATACCCACTTTTACAGGACTAGTGAGGTCATAGGTAATGCAGGCACTATTTCGCAATTTATGGTTTTATACAATCTTGCTATTGGTGAACTATGGAATATTATTGTGGTTATATCATGAGATACCAATGTCATTGCCATGTTTATTGTTATTGCCATGCTCATCGTCTATAATTGATACCAGCATTATATGTATGTATATACGATATAGTAATCAATAAATTTCCTATATGTTCACCAATTTACTCTATTGCAATCACGTGCTTTATGTAAAGTCCCACTCTCTTGCTCTCCTCCTTATTTTTGACATGCAAATATAAAGTCTTTAATACGTAAATGAACAGGTCTGTCCTCACTGGCTTCATGCTTGTTCCAACCACCTGAGCAGCATGACTGCCAGGCTATTAGCATTAATTGAAGGAGGACAGCAATGGCAATCTTTGTGCTTCTGTTAGCATGGATCACCTTTAAATTCCCCATTTCAAAGTCATTACAGAAATAGCATGCCCGCCATATGAATGGCTCTGGTTTTTTTTCTAGTTCAATTGTTTCCTCCCATCTTGCCTCATCATCAGAGTGTTTTGTGCTTTCAAATGTTCCTGGAGAGCACAAAACTGATTTTCCAGGAAATGCATCAATATGTTCTCCAATGAGGAAAGAATCTTTAGCAGTGTTGAACGTAATGTGTGAAAGTTCCAAAGTCTTATTTCTTCCATAAAGTTCCAATAATGTCCATTAGTGTTGATAGGGGTGTTGAGTGGTGCTAGAACAAGATGTTGATAAAGATGTGGATATCTGTCCTGAAAGTGTCCTTAAACCCAGACTATGAAAAACTCTCATTCAATGCTATATAGCAGAGTGTTCATCGTACTCACAAAGCCACTAAGGCTGGGTTCACACTATTGCATAGCTTCCAACTGTCCCTAATTTCGAGGGACTGTCCCTGATTTAGAGCAATGTCCCTTTGTCCCTCTTTCCTCCTCATTTGTCCCTCATTTTGGTCTGTTTAGTTGTATTTAAAATGCACTTTTTGTCCTTTAAAAAGTTTTTCCCAGGGCTAAACCTTTCATGCAATTCCTAATAGGCTGCATTTGTATATTTTAAAAGCCAATATAAAGTAGTAAAAAGCACCAAGGATTAACTGATCCTTTTTTTGTATAATTCTCTTTTAATCAGGTGTGGCAGGGGGTGTGTCCTATGCCTACATACTTTTTCTGATAGGTGTCCCTCGTTCCCATCTCAAAAAGTTGGGAGGTATGCTATTGTGAATTGGATGCGGGTTCTCCGCATCCAATTCACAATAGCGGGAGATTTTGACGGGCACGCTATGTAGCTGGTTCACATATTTCCGCTGCGGCTCCGGTGCAAATTTGCACAGGAGCCCTGTGTGTCTTTTGGTCCGTTTCAGGTCTGAATTCAGCCAAACATTCAGGCTGAAATCAGACCTGAAACGATGAACGGGGACGCACCGGACCCCTGCTGTGAGCCGCATGTGTACATAGTGTAAACCAAGCATAAACATTTGTTTTGTGTACAGTGAACTATACCTGGTTGATCCTGCCTTCACCTGTCTTCCAGTTGGCTCAAGCCATCTTCTCTGTGTCCCCACTGCAGGTTGAGATTGTGTAGACCAGCTGGTGTCCTCTACGGAGCATGCTCATATTTCATTTCCTGTTTAAGTCACATATGTGGGCGTATACACAGTGCTAAATGACACTCCCCTCCCTCCCTCCCTCCTCCTCCATGTCCTCCTATTTCTAAACACTATGGGGCAGAATATAGTATGCTGATTGATTGCATTCACTAAGAAACTCACAAAAATGCTTAATTGTATTATAAATACTTTAATGGCATCCCAGTCTTTTTTTTTTTTTTTTAACCCAACAAATTTCATTTATTGAAAATAAAAGAAAAGAAATAGGGCAATGTGCACAAACAGCTTTGGAGCACAACATAAGCTCCATGTTAGGCAAAGCACAGCTTTACAAAAAGAATATAAGCGTTCATAATGTTTATATTACAGCATATCTCAGTGGTTCATAAGTGATCACACACCGCATTTTGCCATGGCTAGGTCAAAGGTAGAAGAGTTCTATGCAAACGTTATGCAAGAGGGGTGCGTGTATATATCTGTAGGGGCCTTACATATATTTACAGTAACTATGATCAGTCAGCTCCTACATCCTGCTCTGTAGATGTAGAAGTCAGATCCAGCCAGTGGTCCCAAATTTAGTGGTATTTCGCTGGGCAGTTTCTGTGCTTATATATGATATTTTTATATGGTAGGGATTGATTAACAGTGACCATCTATTCCTGGAGTGTTGGTATATCGACCCAAAGCCACTCTAGCTATCAGAAGCCTAGCTGCATATATTGTTTCCTGCATAAAGATATGATGGTGTCTATCCTACTCTTGTTTGGGGAGTATCCCCAACAGGCATTGCATGGGGCATAGCGTTAATGGAAAGCCCATTTCATAGTGTAGGAATTTAACCAGTTGTTTCCAGTAGCACTGGATGGCCGGACAAGACCAAATTAGGTGGTAGAAGGAGCTGTTACGGTCTTTACATCTAGGGCACGAAGAGTCCCATTGAGGTTTGTCTCTCACTATGCGAGCTGGGGTCAGGTAAGAGCTGTGGAGTATATATAAGTGTGTAAGCCTGTCAGATAGCTTTGGAGAAACCAATTTACTGGCTGCCAGGGCATCCGCTCACTCATCCTTCTCCAGCTCCCCCACGTCCGCCACCCAGCTGCTCTTCAACCCACAGGTCAAGTCCCACGCTTCAGGCAAAAAATGTATAGGAGTTTGGGCAACAAGATCATCTTGATCAAGTTGATGCGGCCCATGATTCCAAGGGGAAGACGCGCCCAGGTTTAGGTTTTAGTTTTAATTAATGCGTATAAAGGTTCTACATTCAATCTGGTATATTTTTCTGGGGAGCGAGTGATCTGGATCCCCAGGTATTTAATTTGGCTTGCTCTTATCAAAGGGAGGTGGGCTTGATCTATGTTTGGAGGACCCAAGTCTAGGAGGAGGATCTGGGATTTATCCCAGTTGATCCGGAGACCAGAGAACGCCCCAAAACGTTCAATGAGATTTAGAGCTGCCGATAGAGAGGGGCCCGCAACCAGGGGTCCCGACCTGAGGTCTCTTATGTCTGGATGTTCCCTGATGGCTATTGCCAACAGCTCCACCGCCAGGGCGTACAGTAGTGGGGACGGTGGGCATCCCTGATGGATACCTCTGTTCAATGGGAAGGGATCTGAGATCCTGCCATTCACCTGAACCCTGGCCACCGGGGATTGGTACAGCAGTTTGATCCATGTGATGAAGTTGGGGCCAAAGCCGTACTTGCTAAGGCACTCCCATAGGTACTCCTATTCAACTGAATCAAATGCTTTGGCGGCGTCTAGGCTGACAACCACACAGGAACCTACCGAATCATGGGTAGCCTGCAAATTCAGAAACAAGCGTCCTAAGTTGAAGGCCATGTTTTTGTTGGGCATGAAGCCTATTTGATCAGAATGGACTAAGTTGAGGATCACTTTGTTTAACTGAAGCGATAGTATTTTGGTCATGATTTTGTAGAGTTGTAGCAATGAAATAGAGCGATAGGATTCCAGAAGTGAGGGGTCCTTTCCGGGTTTAGGTATTAAGACTATATTAAGACTATCAGATCTTCTTGCATGGAGTTTTGGAGGGTAGAGGAATCGAAAATGCGTTTAAACAGTTCTTGTAGTTTGGGTACTAATACATCTCTGCACTGAAAGTAAAATTCTAGTGGGAGGCTATCTGTGCCAGGGGCCTTGGTGTGAAATGGCCTCACTAATGTCATCAGTGGTGATGGGGGCTTCCAGTTGAGTTATTTGAGTTTGAAACAGTGAAGGAAATTTTTCAGGTTGCAGGAAAGATACTAACTCATCGTGGGTGTATTGGGCACTGGAAGAGTATAGAGTAGAGAAAAAGGCATGAAACTCTCCGGCCACTAAGCCAGGGTCAGTGACCCGATGGCCAGCGGGGTTGTCGAGGGATATTACTACCGGGGACCTGGGATCCAAATGTGTAAGATAAGCTAACAGCCTGCTAACAGCCAGTGTGTTCCCCATATTCAAAGATCCTGTGCTTGTAGAAGAAAATTTTCTGTTTGGCTTTTTCAAAATGTAGAGTATTGACAAGTTGAGATTGTACTTTCACGGACGAGGCAGTGTCCGGAGAGGGGTTTAATTGAAAAGCCTGTTCTAGTGATTCTAGATGAGCTTCAGCTTGTCGCAAGGCTGATTTGGAGGACAACTTGTATCTGGAGATACGAGTCGAAAGCAGCATCTTGACGTGCAGTTTAAAAGACTCCCATACTGTTCCACAGGGGGCCGAGTTTCTATCGGTATTGAAAAAGAAGAGCCATTTGTCCTGTATGGTTTCTACATTGGGAAGAACGGATAGCCAGAAGGGGTTTAGCCCCCACATCTGGGATGAGGGGGGAGTCTGCAAGTCGAGTGCGGTCCAGTATGGGGCGTGGTCCGATAAAAATGCGAGTTCCATATCCCACACCAACCAGCTGCGGGAGCAGAGAGGAGGATACAAAAATGTAGTCTATCCACGACATAGTGGTGTGGGACGCAGAAAAGCAGGAGTAGCCGGGGGAGGTGGGGAATTTATAGCTCCATGTATCCACCAGGGCAAATTCCCCCATCATGTGGCCAAATCTCGTCAAGGTATGATGGCATGATTCAGGAGCCGCTGAATACATTTTATCTATTGAGGGGTTGAGGACCATGTTAAAATCTCCTAACCAGATGGCGGGGATAGTAGGATATTGTGCCATGAATGTGAGACCATCTTGTATGACTGCAAAGTGAAATGGATGGGGGACATAATATGCAAGTAGTAACACCTCAAACTCACCAAACATTGCTTGCAAAAAAGAAGAGGGAATAGTAGCAGGACTTTGCGTGAGACATGTCAATGAGTATAAAGGCTAATTTTTCAGGATCAAATTAAATTGACCTGAAACAAGTGTTACACCATAGTTCGTAAAATAATGTAATATCCATGGTTGTTCGTAAAGCCTGGAATACCATAATCGCAAGGGATTTTCGAGATGTTAATGGTACAAAATAGTTTAATAAAATTATCGTAAGACATACTTCAAAAAATACATCATAGAACATAGTTAGGCATATCCAGCCAATCAGACAGTGGACATAATTCATGTAATAGGTGCAATTACAGAAAAGTTATTCTTGTTTTTATATAATGAAACAATATATGCATCCATAGGTTGGTAACTCAACGCGTTTCTTGGCTTTCAACCAATCATCAGGAGTCAGATGCAAATTAACTAAAAATTGAAACAATAAAACATCTATTAGTATATAAACAGTTATGGATAGGTAGAAGGTAAGTACAGAAGAAACGTAAGTTTCAGTAATACTCACAAACAATTCATTGGTCAATGACAACCAATGTGCAGGGATATGTAAGTGGTCTGGGTCAACAAAGTCTCACCCGGGGTTGAGGCAGAGTACATTCCCAAGATTACAAAGGACTTTGTAATTTTTATCGGCAGCCTCTGACCGGTTCACTCCATGCATCGCCGAGGGGGGGTGGGGGGGTGGGGGGACGACCAGCCTGCTCTGCACTTGCACTACACAGGTAACCACTTCAATCCTTCACACTCCCATTCCAGTCCTTTGTAATCTTGGCTTGTCCTTTTCATGCACACACACCCTTTTTCCCTCACATTCATTATTATTTTTATTTATTCTTTCTCATTACTATCCATGACCCATCACACTTCCAACTGTTTTCCAGTGATTCACACATGAACACCCATATATCCTTTGATGTGCAGCCCTCGCTGAGACATCTATCCATACACACACACACACACACACACACCCACTCTCATCCCCCTTCTTTTCCACTCTCACACAGTTTTCTTCTTTTCTTACAGCCTTTCCTGTACTCAGCAGCCTGGTTTTTCTATTCCCGCCTGGTGGTGTTTTTTGGGGTGCTCCGATCTTTCTGGCGGCTGTGGCCCAGGGGTTTGGGGGAATGTACTTTGCCTCAACCCTGGGTGAGGCTTTGTTGACCCAGACCACTTACATATCCCTGCACATTGGTTGTCATTGACCAATGAATTGTTTGTGAGTATAATGCCGCGTACACACGAGCGGACTTTACGGCAGACTTTGCCCAGCGGACGGGATTTCGTCGTACAATTCGATCGTGTGTGGGCTCCAGCAGACTTTGTTTGCTCAAAAGTTGGACAGACTTAGATTTGAAACATGTTTTAAATCTATCCGTCGAACTCGAGTCCGGTCGAAAAGTCCGCTCATCTGTATGCTAGTTCGACGGACATAAAGCCACGCTAGGGCAACTATTGGCTACTGGCTATGAACTTCCTTATTTTAGTCTGGTCGTACGTCATCACGTACGAATTCGACAGACTTTGGTGGATTGTGTGTAGGCAAGTCCGCTCATTCAGAAAGTCCGTCGAAATGTACATCGAAAAGTCCGCCGGGCAAAGTCTGCCGTAAAGTCCGACCGTGTGTACGCGGCATTACTGAAACTTACGTTTATTCTGTACTTACCTTCTACCTATCCATAACTGTTTATATACTAATAGATGTTTTATTGTTTCAATTTTTAGTTAATTTGCATCTGACTCCTGATGATTGGTTGAAAGCCAAGAAACGCGTTGAGTTACCAACCTATGGATGCACATATTGTTTCATTATATAATAACAGCAATTCCTTTTCTGTAATTGCACCTATTACATGAATTATGTCCACTGTCTGATTGCCTGGATATGCCTAAATATGGTCTATGATGTATTTTTTGACGTATGTCTTACGATAATTTTATTAAACTATTTTGTACCATTAACATCTTGAAAATCCCTTGCGATTATGGTATTCCAGGCTTTACGAACAACCATGGATATTACATTATTTTACAAACTATAGGTGTAACACTTGTTTCAGGTCAATTTAATTTGATCCTGAATAACTAGTCTTTATACTCATTGACATGTCTCACGCAAAGTCCTGCTACTATTCCCTCTTCTTTTTTGTTTTAAATTACTGGGATGGAGACATGTCAGTGCATTTATTGGTGTGGACAGGTCACAACTCCACTGTTGCATTAAACATAGCTTGCAGAAATATGTATCTGCCTTGAGGATCCTTCCGCAGCATCATAAACTGGAATTGGGTGCGTTTGATGATAAGAATTGCAACACCGCGGGAATGGGGAGTGTCGGGAGCTTAGTATACCCAACCTATCCAGGGTTTTTTGAGTGCGAGTTGTAGATGGCCTGTAAGATGTGTTTCCAGTAGGATATACACATCTGTCTACATGGCTTTTATATGAGAGAGGACTGCGGTGCGTTTGGGTCTAGCACGCATTCCTCTGACGTTCCATGTCACTAATTTGATAGGTTCCGTAGCGGGGAGTGTGAAACGGACACCTGTGGATGGGGCCTGGAGCAGACAATACAGGACGGTAAAAATCATGTAATATCAAAACATTGAGCCAGGGTGTCTGCCGATCGGCAGAGAATAAGAACAGCTCTACATAACATGACCATATAGCATAGCGGTTTCTGCATTGTAAGAATAAGCTGTGAACATCATTGATGAGGTAGAAGAGAACAATTGCTGTAAAAAATTTCTACTAAGCACACATTGCACATATAACAACAATAACTGGAAAAAAAAGGAAAAAGAAAAAAAGTGGAACTGTCCTGGTATACAGTGAACTGCAAGCGCTGGACCAGCCTAAAAAAAACACACAGCAGGGAAGTGTGTGCTGGCCAGGGAAACTAATCTTGAACATTATCCAAACAAAAGAAAAAAAAAACTGAATTCCAGCACTGTTCCAGTGCTAAAGGGGGCGAACAATTGCTGAAAAGCCTGCCATGGCTCAGGAGCTCCAGCCAGTGTAGAGTAAGTGGGAATGAGCGGGAGATTGAGTGGATAATATAAAGGGGGGAAATGTTCCAGCTTGCAGCGATGGGTGTGCGAAAAGAGGAAGTAAAGGTCATGGGGGGAAGGGGGAAAAAATAGAGAGGTGGGGGAAGAGACTCACGTTTCAATGGTATTGGAAAATCCAGGCTGGGAGGCAGGTTCAGGAAACATGGTAGTTTGCTAGGTATCACGAGTCAGGTGGGGGCTGCCAGGTACATGGATCACGATGGAGGTCGATTGGCGTTGTCACAGCGCTCCAGCCACACAAACGCTGACTCAGGATCCTCAAAGAAGTGCACCTGATCATCTCCCACCACCCAAAATCTTGCAGGGTACAGCATAGCGTAGTTCAGGTTCTTGACCTGTAGCTGGCGATTGACCTTGGTAAATTGGGTGCGGCGGAGCTGGATCTCAGCAGAGAAATCCGGATAGACTGCCACCTTCCCATTGCGGAATGGTATATTTCCTTTTTCTCTGGATAACCTAAGAATGGCGTCGTGGTCCCTGAAGTTCATAAAATTAGCAATAAATGTGCGTGGAGGGGTGCCATTAAGAGGGAGTCTGGCAGCCAGACGATGAGCGCTTTTCACGATGAAGGAGGTTGAGAACGCGTCCCTGCCATAGGTAGTGGTGAGCAGATTTTCTAGGAATGCCTGTGGATCTGTACCCTCCGAACCCTCAGGCAGACCCACAAAGCAAAGGTTGCAGCGTCTCAACCTATTCTCCATATCATCCTGCTTCTGCATGACAGAGTGGAGCTGGTGTTGTAGTTGCTCATTGGAGACCTGCAATGGGGGGATGTCATCCTCTACTTGGCTGAACCGTCTCTCAGTCTCTGCAACCCGGTCACACAGCTTCTATAAATCGTGCCTGAGCAAGAAGAGGTCCACCTTAACCTCTTTCATTTTAGAGGTCAGTGTGGTCAGGCACTGTGAGATGGCACTGTGAACTAGCCTCAATTACCTTAGCGGTGTCTCCAGGGGTTTGTTCAGGGTCAGCAGTAAGCTCGGTGCCATCTTCCCTCATGGTCTCCCTCTCCTCATGGCGCAATTTATCGAGCTTGTTGATGGCTTCAGACATCCTTTTGGGGGGCGACATCATGGCGTTCTGGGTGTACTGAGCCTCAGGAGTAAAACTGGCGGCAGGAACAATCAAGATAGCCCAAGGATTGCTGGATATAGGAGTAATGGCCGACTGAGCTCTCAGCTAAAGCGTCCTACACCATGCCACTTCTGGCCATGCCCCCATGGCATCCCAGTCATAATCCATAGGGTTCCATATTGAGTTGGCCCACCCTTTGCAGCTATAATGGCTTCAACTCTTCTGGGAAGGCAGTCCACAAGGTTTAGGGGTGTGTCTATGGGAATGTTTGACCATTCTTCCAGAAGTGCATTTGTGAGATCAGGCACTGATGTTGGACGAGAAAAACCTGGCTTGCAGTCTCCGCTGTAATTTATCCCAAAGGTGTTCTACTGGGTTGAGGTCAGGACTCTGTGCAGGCCAGTCAAGTTCCCTCACCCCAAATTCGCTCATCCATGTCTTTCTTTATGGACCTTGCTTTGTGACCGCACAACAGAGCTGCAGGAATAAGGTATTTAGAGGATTTAAAATAAAAAAAACAAAATGCAGTGGCATGATATATATGATTTATATTAATTAAATATGGCAATTAACACTTATCTGTTTAGTATCACTTTAAGTGGTGTGTTAGATTTTATTCACAAAAAGGAATAAAGAGAGAAAATAAACAAGACAAAGCTAAGTTTACTTCAATCAACCAATCACATGTTGGCGATAATCCTTTCTTTTTTTTTTTTTTTACATTGGGTATTCAAAGATATCATAATTTACCATAATTTGTTCTGTGAATTATACATTTAGTGTGCCTTAGTAAATCAACCCCATAGCATAGAGGTTAATAGTAAAGTGGTAGGCCCCGTACACACGATCGGAGTTTCCGCAGACAAAGCATCAGACTTTTGTCCGAAGGGCGTGTGCCTGGATGTTGTCTTGCATACAAACGGTACACAATTGCCGGCCAACAGACACAAACGTAGTGACGTACTACATGCCGATAAAGAGGAAGTTCAATTGTCAGGCGCCACCCTTTGGGCTCCTTCTGCTAATTTCGTGTTAGTAGAAGTTCGGTGATTGTTGATTCGCGATTTTCATTTCGCGATTTTCATTTTGTGCTTTTCAGATAATTTCTGAATGGCCGTTCCTCAACCAGCCATGTTGCGGAATCAGAGGAGATAACGTGTTGTTTATTATTAGCTTTGGATTTGTTGCTTTGATCCAAGTCCAGTCCAGGAACAGGAGGAGGAGGATTTCTTGGACCAAAAATTGGTTGCTTTATTAATCGTGACCAATTATGTCATATGTCTTTGCTGCGGGAGCTCCAGGAGAATAATCCATAATGATTTTCGGAATTATTTCCGGATGACGGACCCCTGCTTTCACCAACTCTTGGCATTGTTGAGCCCCTATATTAAGAAGAAGGACATTTGCATGAGGCTTTTATTTAATTTTCTTGGTTAAATAATAATGATTTGATTTGTTATATTTTCTATATTTTTGGATGCATAGAATGCACTTTTTGGTCAAGTTCTATTGGCAGATAGCATGTCTAATTTTATTTGTTTTCTTTTTTTAATGCACAATAAAAAAAATTGCAGAGAATAATACTTGGCTATGTGTTTTATTTCAAATGACAGTTTGGGAGTCGGCAGTTACATTTTAAAAAATACAATGTAAAATAAAAAAGGGACACCAACATAGTTGTATCCTTGATCTTAAAAACTACGGGATAATGGTGTTGTGGTAACTTGCACCAAAAAAAAAATAACAAGCATAATAATATTATTCTTGATATCACTAGAAAAAAAAGCCTTTTAAAATATGTTTGGCAGAACTCCATCACCAGCAAAGCAGCTTTATTATTATCCCATTAAAGAAGAAGAGAATTGTGCGCTGCATTTTGAGATTTCATAATTTGCCACGTCACGAATATTAATTCTCCATGCTAGTTTACAAGACCGACCGCTTCCGGCCTGTCCTTGCTTCCAAGCATGCGTGTTTGTACTTTGGACTTTTGTGTGATGGACTTGTGTACAGACGATAGGAAAATCTGACAACAGACCACTGTCCGCTGAAAATTTACTAGCCTGTTATCCAACATTTGAAAGTTGGCCACCAATTGTCTGATGGAGCATACTAACGGTCGGATTTTAGGCAAACAGCCTATCATCACACAATTCCCGGATGAAAATCCGATCGTGTGTACGAGGCTTTAGAATAACTTCAAGGCTACCCAAAACATGAAGGGACCAGCCACCATAGATACAAATATAATAATATAATAATATTCTGATAGCTGTTGTCGGCCTGCTTTGTGAGCTCCTTCAGTTGAACATTGAGTTATGTGATTTCTCAGCCCTGAAGAAGGTCCTGCAAACCCTAGAAACACATTGCTTTTTTTTTTTTTCATTGATTTCTACTAATGGATTTTCAATGGAGAGATGCCTCTTGACTTTTCCAATGCACCTCACTTACATTTACGTATAATAATGTGCATTAGGTATATTTCAAGACTTTAAACATCTATTACTAATATAGAAAGCACTGTTGCGAAAACAATATTCTGTTGTGCATAGCTGTTGTTGACCTGCTATGTAGGCTCCTCCAGTTGAATATTAGGCTGCATGATTTTCAGCCCTGAAGAGGGGCCTGAAAACCTTAGAAATGCATTGCTTTTTTTTTCTTTGACTTTTAAATGGATCCTTCATGGAGAAATGCTTCTTGACTGCTCTGATGTGCCTCACTTACATTCACTTGTAATAATTTTATGTTGGGCACATGTCAGGACTTTAAACATCTAATATTAGTTTATGAAGCATTATTATTGTAAAAATATTCTGTTGTTGGTCTGTTGTGTGAGCTCTTTCAGTTAAACGTTGAGTTTCCAATCTGGTGGACGTTATTGGCTGCTTCAGTTGAACATTAAGTTGCCAATCTGGTGGACATTATAGGCGCCTTTAGTTGATCATTGAGTTGCCAATCTGGTGAACATTATAAGCTCCTTTAGTTGAACATTGTGTTGCCAATCTGGTGGATATTATAGGCTCCTTCAGTTGAACATTAAATTGCCAATCTGGTGGACATTATAAGCTCCTTTAGTTGAACATTGTGTTGCCAATCTGGTGGACATTATAGGCTCCTTCAGTTGAATATTGAGTTGACAATCTGGTGGACATTATAGGATCCTTCAGTTAAACATTGAGTTGCCAATCTGGTAGACATGGGCTCCTTCAGTTTAACATTAAGTTGCCATTATGGCTCTCTCAGCAGAGCGCGCTGTGATTGGCCAAAGCATGCAGGTCAGGTGCATGCTTTGGCCAATCATCATCCAGCAATGCACTGCGACCTCGCAGTGCATTATGGGGCGTTCCCCGGCGCTCGAATTTCTTGCGAACGCCCCATATGTGCGGTTCACTTTAGAACAAAGGAACATCCAATGTTTGAGTCGAACTTACGTTTGACTCAAAACACGGGCTCATCCCTACCTACCAAATGTGCTGCAGAAATCTCCCTCCACTAAGTCTGGCTACAGCCATTTTAACTGTGGGCAGCTGAAGCTGCTGCCTGTTCCACTTCCAGGATTTACACAGGCACACAGAGGCACATGTCTAGCTCTGCAGCCCTGCAGCTTTCATTGGCCCTCTTATGATTCACCCTCCTCCCTTTCTAGCAAGTGCTCACAAGAGTGAGAGAGAGAGCTGTGCATGATGTCATAAGCCTAGACTAATGACCAGACAAGAAACAGGAAGTGGGTTGTATAAGGTATTTACTGGCAGAAAAAAAAAAAAGTTTTACTATCCAAAGTTAAAACAATAAGGGCAGAAGATTTAATAGATGTAAAGTTGAAAAAATTACTGAAGGTCCAATTTCAGCTTGCACATAATAATCCTGTACCTCCACTATCACATCCTATTATATCTACAACAAAACCGACACCCTATTGATATCTGATTGGTTGATGGAAAGCTTTTGTATGCATTTCTTAGACACCTTGGTTCATTTTCTCAGGAGCAGAGGTAAGTATTTAGAACAGCACTATATGAACCTCAAAGTCATTAAATAAAAATCTTGGTCAGCATTAAAAACATTTGTTAACCTGAACAAAAAAAAAAGTGGACCCTACTCCTTTAAAGCATGTTATATGACACACAGTGCTTGTCCTGTGTCATTTGGCCCCCTGTAACACCTAAGAAACCTGGCTGATCCTGCCAGTTTCTCCCCACCCCTCTGAAAACTGACCACGCTGTATCAAGGCTACTGAGACCAGACACTGCAGTCAGTTTACATGCCCCTGTCATCCGCAGCCTGCTATGTGCTCTCCTCCCTGATCCTGTAACCTCCTCCCCCCTCCCCTCTCTGTTTGTGCCTGAGCCGCCCCTCCCCCCTCCTGCTGCTCTCATAACACTAACCTGTATACACCATCACAGCACTGCCTCCTATTGCAGTGTCCCCCTCTGTGAATGATTTAAAAAATATAAATACTGCAAATACCTCATTTAAGAGCTGAGATTGAGATCACATGACCAGCCAGCTCTCTGCTCCTCTCCTCCTCCCCTCCAGACTGACATCAGCAGAGGAATCTCTGCCCCGCCCACTGCATCTCTCAGAGGAGGAAAGGAGAAAGCTGGCAGGTCATGTGATTGCAATCTCGGCAGTGAAATTAGGTATTTGCAGCATTTAGGAGGCAGTGCTGATGGTGTATACAGGTTAGAGTGGCTTAACAACCACTTTTAGGCTGGCAACCCCCGATAGCAACCCCAGACTGGGAGCCAAAGAGAATATTTGAAGGGACACCTTTTATTACTGCCAACGATCCCTTCAAGCTGTGGTTCCACTACCTATTGAAGCTCCTTACCCTTAGGTGACTCTTAGGTCAACACAAGATATCCACACACGGTTGGGTTCCACTACCGTTTGCTGCTTTTGCGTTGGAGTGTCTCTTATCCCTGTATTTCTCTCTCTGTATTGGAGTTTCTTTCCCTTAGGTGGCTCCTAGGTCAACAAGGTCAAGGGTCAAAGTCAGGGTTAATGGTCATGGTCAGTATTTTTTGGACAGAATTTTGTGTGTGTTTTAGGTACGATAAAAAAAAAAAAAGCAAAATGAGCACTATTGTTTTTGGGCTGTACTTTGGGATACATACACCAACTAACATACATCTCTGGTATTGCTGCGATCGTTAGGAACAGATTTTAATTTGGGTTGTCCTTTGGTGGAAGGTTATGGTAGCACCAAGAAATATACAGCTACATTTTTAAAAAAATATGTATATATTTTTACCATTTTGGGCCAGTTTTCTTTGATAATAAAAAAATCAGGAGATATCCATTACTATTTACCACCAAATGAAATGCCAATTTGTCCTGAAAAAAAAAAAAAAAACAAGTTATAATCCACCTGGATGCCCAAAGTAGTTGTGATGATATGTACGGTTTTACTAACACGTGTCAAAGTTGCAAAATTGTGCTTATGCATTTAGATTTGTTTTAATCTTGGGCACAAAGGGGTTAAAGTGGTTGTGCAACTCAGACATTAAATATGAACAGAATATAGCCCTCCATAACAGGGATATGCAATTAGCGGACCTCCAGCTGTTGCAAAACTACAAGTCCCATCATGCCTCTGCCTCTGGGTGTCATGCTTGTGGCTGTCAGAGTCTTGCTATGCCTCATGGGACTTGTAGTTCTGCAACAGCTGGAGGTCCGCTAATTGCATATCCCTGCTCTATAGGGTGTACTTGTCTCAATCCAGAGCACTAAGTGTAATTTCTGTCCATTGTCTCATTCCTCTGCTATCTGCATGAGTCACTTCTGACAAATTTTCCTGACACCAAGAGAAAAATGGTGACGGAAGGGAGCTCCAGCTCATTGACAGCCTCAGCTCTGTTCCTGGGGGGGAGGGGGGGGGTCACTTTCCTCCAATCAGCTCTCCTCACTGATGTAATATCAGCTCTCCGCCTGCTTCTTTTCAGACCTGAGGGATCCAAAGTTAATTCTGCACTTTGAATGGATGTAGGGAACAGACGGCTGTAGATAATCAGGTTCAACTTACATAGGGGGATTTGTTTCATTCCTGTGTATCACATGAGTCCAGTCACCTCACTGGGTATATTTAAGGGTTTACAAACACTTTAATTTACTTCCTACCCTTTGTGATCCAGCAGCTGACATTTCCTTGACAGCTCAAGTCTCCACTCCAGATTTTTGAACCAATCAGATAGATTCTTGATCATGTGATGGCAATGTCCTCTCTGACATCATGGAATTTATTTACTAAATAAAGCAGTTGCTCCAGAGTTTATTAAATGAATGGAAACTCCGCTGACCTCCATCATCCAATCATGTGCTCGCAAAAATGCTGTTTTTTTTTCCCTTGCATGTCATTGGGTAGTCTTTGCAAAGTGACCCTTCATCTCATTTAGTAAGCTCTGGAGCAACTGCACTTTGCAAGGTGCACAGTCTAGTTTTCTTTAGTAAATCAACCCCAATAATCACAGGCAGGCTGTGAGCTTTAATGGCGAAAATGAAAGCCTTTTACCTTCAGTCTTCATCTGCAGTGCCATCTCTTTATATTTCAATAGTTTTTTTATTGAGTTTTTATACAGTGCTATCTCTTTAAAAGTTCAACTGTTAGAAACAATTGCATTATTAAAAACTATAATAAATTAGCTAAAAAATACAAAAGTTTTTTTTTTTTTTTTACTCTTTTGGTCAGCCTAGAATAAATACAAAGCATTTTAAATATTTTATTTAATTAAAATTATGTACTAAATAAAAAAAAAACATTTTTGGCATTAAAAAATGTATTAAAATGATTTTGCTCCTAGGGGTTGATTTACTAAAGGCAAAATGGCTGTTCACAGGAATTTTCAGTTTGTAAGGGAATTAGTAATTGTTAGATTCCCTCTAATGCATAATCCCAATTAAACATGTCTGAATAACAAGTAATCCAGGCTAACTTAACCAGAGGCACTCCTTAACCAGTCCAGAATAACCCTACCAAGTTTTATAATTGAGCCATTATGAAAATTAATTAGCTCTGCATATTGTACATGACTGCAGTTCCGTGCTTTTTCCTGCAGGTCATGTGACATATCCAAGGCTTAATGAAACGTCTATGAATCATTTGCACTCCCATACAGCTTGGCTCACAATGATCTATTATCTTGAGAAATATTAACATGAAGATCAGGAGAGGTATGCAATGGAGAGATCGTACCTAAACCCAGAGCAGCTAAAGGAACATCAAAATAAATTTGCATGATCAATAACTCCCAGATTGGTGAAATTGGTTATTATTTCAGGAACGGTGTTGCGCTGACAAGTCACATTGTGTACTGTATGGGAATAAACATCCAATAAAATACAAAAATGTATAATTAAAAAAAAAAAACTACAATCATATATTTTTTTTAATTTTTTTGAATTATTATTATTATTTTTTTTTTTAATTATTCATTTTTAGATTTTATTGGATGTTTATTCCCATACAGAACACACTGTGACTTGTCAGCGCAACATCATTCTTTATTATTTACTGATTTGTTTAGAAATAGATTTACTAATCGTTGTTTGCAGCTGTTAAGCAACATTATTTAAAGTGGTAGCGCGAGAGCCACACTTTACACATTATATTTCAGGAACAGGCTAACCTGGACTTGTCAGCTATGGCAAGCTGTTATGTAATACCCCCCCCCCCCCCCAAAAATAAAAAAATAAGCCTCACACATTGTAATAATAATACTATAACTTTTACTACTATTATTAATAACAATTAATTATATCATTATCATCATAAACCTGCCAGACATGTATAACTTGTTTAATAATATTTTTTTTAGAATAGTATTATATTTAAAGCAGACAAAGAACTAAGGACTTTCTAGGATGACACCCAAAGACATAAATTTGAAATATGAATCTAAAAACATTTTAAAATGTATTGATCAGATATGAACGTTTACAAGAATCAAAAAGGATGTATAATATAATCATCTTTTTTTTTTTAAATCCAAAGGCCACTTATAAACTTCCAGCATAATAAACTTCCAGCACAAGTAGTGAGTCAGTCAACAGTAAGAGGATTCAAACATGCTTGGGACAAATGTAGAAAAATGCTTAAAAAACAAAACAAAAACTTAAATAAATAGATAAAAATAAAATAAACAAAAAAAATAATAATAATAAAAAAAAATGGGGCAGATTTGATGTACCACTTTGTTTTTTTTTCTGTTGTAAGTCTTCTATGTTTTTAAGTTTCTATATATTTGCATTATACTGAGTGACCCCTTTCACAGGTAATAGCAGGATGTAATTAATACCCATTTGGATTTTCATTTTTATATTCACATGTTGAATTTATATCCTTTGGTGCCTTCCTTGAATGTCCCTAGTTCTTTGTCTGCTCTGCTGTAATTATTTACTTGTTCAGGATGATGAAACTCCAAGGTTTTAGCCCAGGGTCATTCTGCTTCTCTTTCATCTTTTTTTTTTTTATGTATTTTATTATATTTATTTATTCATTTTCTGCATTTATTATTTATTTTTTATATTTATTAATATATTTATTTTTAATATATTATTATGCTCTGCTCTGTTGTAATTATTTACATGTTTGGGATGCTGGAACTCCAAGGTTTTTGCCCAGGGTCATCCTACTTCTATTCCATCCTTTTTATTTATTTTTTTATGTATTTTGTTATATTTATTTATTTTCTGTTCTTTTTTATTTATTTTTTTATATTTATTTATCTATTTATTTTTAATATATTACATTATTATTATTATTATTAATTTATTTTTTATTGTTGTTGCTGTTATTATTTATTTAGTTATAATGCCGCGCACACACGAGCGGACTTTACGGCAGACTTTGCCCGGCGGACTGGATTTTGTCAGACAATTCGATCGTGTGTGGGATCCAGTGGACTTTGTTTTCTCAAAAGTTGGACGGATTTAGATTTGAAACATGTTTTAAATCAATCTGTCGAAATCGAGTCCGGTCGAAAAGTCAGCTCGTCTGTATGCTAGTTCGACGGACAAAAAGCCACGCTAGGGCAGCTATTGGCTACTGGCTATGAACTTCCTTGTTTTAGTCCGGTCGTACGTCATCACGTACGAATTCGACGGACATTGGTGGATTGTGTGTAGGCAAGTCCGTTCATTCAGAAAGTCCGTCGTAAAGTCCGTCGAAAAGTCCGCCGGGCAAAGTCTGCCGTAAAGTCCGACCGTGTGTACGCGGCATAAGACTAAATTCTTACCCAGGAGCGGGCACTTCAGGATGTCTGCCTTTGTTAGAAAAGTTTTTTTCCATGTGCTTTTCTGAAACTAGTTTCTTTAGGGCATCTGAGTCTAGACCAAGCTTCACCAATTGTTGTTGACCTGTCCCATGAAAGGACTTTAGTCAGGGCCAGGCCAAGAGGTTGTTAGAATAAGTGATTACCGGTACATTGGCAACTTCAGCAGGAGGTGGTTGCAAAAGGGGCAAAACTTGTAATTTATGCTGTTGAACTAGTTTACAGCTCATGGAGGGGCTGCACGCTTTTTTTATTTGGGTGCCCAAGGTCCATTTCCCAATGCTGGCTTCAGTGGAACATAAGGGTGCTATCATTGGACAGAGGGCAGCAGATAGGTGAAGCTAAGCCCAGAAATCAGGAGGGTCAGACCCCCTAGTGACCCAATGAAAATAAAGGCGCATAGGGGAAAGTTTTCTGGCTAAAAAAGGCAGGTGTCATGTAATGTCCATCCCTAAAAATTAACATGGTCCACTGGTTTCCATGCAGACCTCAAAAACAGTCCCCTTCAAACCAATGGGAATTAGCAATAACATTCTTTCAGGTTTTTAAAGCAAACCATGCAGAAAATGATTCTTTTAGGTTATGACCAAACACTGTGCTTGCTCACTTGTTGTTATTGTTGTCAGTCATTTAGTTGTGTCCGACTCTTTGTGACCTCATGTAGCATACCGTGCCAGGCTTTTCTGTCCTCCAATGCCTTGCTTAACTTCATGTTCAGTGTTTCGATGAGCTATCTATCCATCTTGTTTTTTGTTGTCCTCTTCTCCTTTTTCCTTCCATGCTTCCCAGCATCAGGGTCTTTTCCAATGAGTCCTCTCTTCGCATTAGTTGGCCAAGTATTCGAGTTTCAGCTTCAGGATCTGTCGTTACTGTGAATATTCAGGGTTGGTTTCCTTCAAGATTGACTGGTTTTACATTCTTGCCGCCCAAGGGACTTTTAAGTGTCTTCTCCAACACCATAGTTCTAAAGTATTAATTCTTCGCATTCAGCCTTCCTTACGGTCCAACTTTCACAGCCATAGGTTACTACTGGGAATACTATAGCTTTGACTATACGGCACTTGGTCAGTAGGGTGATGTCTCTGCTTTTTATAATGTTGTCTACGTTTGCCATTGCTTTCCTCCCAAGAAGCAAGCGTCTATTAATTTCATGGCTACAGTCACTGTCTGCTGTGATCTTGGAGCCTTGGAAGATAAAATATGTCACTGTTTCCATTTCATCTCCTTCTATTTGCCAAGTAGTGATGGGACCGGTTGCCATGATCCTAGGTTTCTTAATGTTCAATTTCAGGCCAGCTTTTGCGCTCTCCTCTTTCACCTTCATTAAGAGACTCTTTAGTTCTTCTTCACTTTCTGCCATTAGTGTTGTATCGTCTGCATATCTCAGGTTGTTGATATTTCTCTCTGCAATCCTAATTCCGGCTTTTGATTTTTTGCATGATGTACTCTGCATGTAAGTTAAATAAGGAGGGTGACAATATACATCCTTGCCGCACTCCTTTCTCAATTTTGATCGAATCAGTGGTTCCATGTCCTGTTCTAACTGTTGCTTCTTAAAGTGGTTGCATACCCTTTTTTTGTATTTTTACCTACAGGTAAGCCTATAATAATATTCACTTTGCATGCAGTCGCTGACGTCAGCAGCACATGCGCTGTGAAGGTCGAGCAGACGCTGCCGGACCTTGCCGGAAAGAAGTCTCCCGTGCACACGCGCAGGAGTGGCGAAATCGTGGCTCCGGCCACTCACAGCGCCGGAGCCGCGAACCCGGAAGACACACCGAGGGGGAAATGTCAGCTCCCTCGGTGTGGATTGGGAACAGCTGCCGACGCCTCATTCTAAGGTAAACATTTCATAATGAGCTAATATGCGGTGCATACTAGCTCATTATGCCTTTTGCCTTGCATGTTTAAGAAAAAAATAATAATTTGTGCGGGTATACAACCACTTTAACTTGCATACAGGTTTTTCAGAAGACAGGTGAGGTGGTCTGGTATTCCTATTTCTTCCAGTATTTGCAACATCTTGTTGTGATCCACACAAGCGAAAGCTTTACTGTAGTCAATAAAGCAGAAGTAGACATTCTTCAGGAACTCCCTTGCTTTCTCCATGATCCAGCGGTGGTTGGCAATTTGATCTCTAGCTCCCCTGCCTCTTCGAAATCCAGCTTGTACTTGTGGTAGCTCTCGGTCCACATGCTGCTGAAGCCTAGCTTGTAGAATTTTCAGCATAACCTTGCTAGCGTGTGAGATGAGTGCGGTCGTACGGTAGTTTGAACATTCTTTGGCGCTGCCCTTCTTTGGTATCGGAATGTAACCAGACCTCTTCCAGTCCTGTGGCCATTATTGAGTTTTCCAAATTTGTTGGCATATTGAGTGCAGCAGTTTAACAGAATCATCTTTTAGGATTTTCAATAACTCAGCTGGGATACCATCACTTTTGCTAGCTTTGTTTTTAGCAATGCTTTCTAAGGCTCACTTGACTTCACTCTCCAGGATATCCAGTTCAAGGTCAGTGACTGCATCATTGTGGTTATATGGCACATTCAGACAGCGGCGGCCCGTGCTTTAAGGGCGCACGAGCGCCGCCCCCTCTCTCCTGCCACCCCCCTCTAGCACCAATAGATAGATTCATGCATAGCATGAATCTATCTATGGCCACTGCTGCCACCCCCTATTCAGGCGCCTGGCACAGCGGCGGGGGGTGGTTTTCAAGCGTCAAAAAAGGTGACCTGTGAGCGCCATGCTGGGCGCTCTCAGGTCACTCAGCTGTGTTAGAAAAGCGAATGAATATTCGCTTTCTTAACACTAAACCGCCTCTCCGCCAATCAGGTGCGCGGATCTGTTACCCGTCACCTGATTGGCTAAAACGACAGGCGCTGTGATTGGACGCCAGGCGTCCAATCATAGCAGAGGACGGGAAGAGAGGATGGGAGAAGACATCGAGGAGCTTTCCCACCGAGACAGGTAGGGGCAGACAGTGGGCCGGCGGGGGGCACACTGGCAGCATTTGATATGGCACAGTGGCTGCGTTTAATGGGGCACAATGGGAGCAATTGATGGGCACAGTGGCTGTGTTTGATGGGGCACAGTGGCTGCATTTTATGGGGCATAGTGCTTCATTTAAAGGCACAGTGGCTTCATTTGATGGCACAGTGACTTCATTTGATGGCACAGTGGCTTCATTTGATGGCACAGTGGTTGCGTTTGATGGGCAGAGTGGCGGCAATTGATGGGCACAGTGGCTGCATTTTATGGGGCACAGTGGCGGCAATTGATGGGCACAGTGGCTGCAATTAATGACACAGTGGCTGCGATTGATGGTACAGTGAGGCTGCAATTGATGTTTTTTTTTTCAGAATTGTTCAATTTGTTTGCGCCCCCCCCCTAAAATTATGAGTACCAGCCGCCACTGCATTCAGATCATTCTTGTATAGTTCTTCTGTGTATTCTTGCCATCTCTTCTTTATCTCTTCTGCTTCTGTCAGGTGCTTGCCATTTTTTGTCTATTATCGTGCCCATCTTTGCACAAAACTCCCTTGATGTCTCCAATTTTCCTGAAAAGCTCTCTAGGCTTTACGATTCTGTTGTTTTCCTCTAACTCTTTGCATTAACAACACAGATCAACAGCTCACTTATCCGGCGCTTAGGAAAATATACTAATGTAGTAATAGAGCAGCTGCTATAATATATACCAACATTTCTAAAAGGGGAGCAATCAAAACTAAAATTAAAAATAAAAATAGTCCTTTAAACTTCAGCAGTGCTAAAAGCTTTAAAATTGTTGCATAAAAAAGTAATAGCCTCTAAATCCAAATGGGACCGAAGTTCAACACAAAACTTTGCTTGTAGCAGTTCATAAGTGATTCATCAGCTGTTTTAAACATTCAACCATTACCACATCTAGTGCTTATACTCCCTATAGCAGGGGTCATTAACTCCCGGGCCGCGGCCCACTGCCGGGCCGTGGCCTGTTGGCAGCCGGGCCGCGAAGGCTGCACTGTCTGAGGAGCGGCGGCGGCTGAGCAAGAAGAGAGATGACATCATCTTTCACCGCCCGCCCGCATCACCGCTGTTCCGTGCTCACAGTGGAGCTGCTATACTGAGGCGAGTGAGCAGAGAGATGAGATCATCTTTTGCCGCCCACCTGCATCGCCGCTCTTCCATGCTCACAGAGGGGCTGCTATAATGCTGGAGGTGAGGCGTGGGGAGCAGAGAGCTGAGATCTTCTCTCACTGCCCACCCCCATCACTGCTCCTCCGCCGACACAGCGCGGCAGAACACCGATACACTGCTGGAGGTGAGGCAGGGAGATGAGATCATCTCTCACTACCCACGCCGCCCCCCATTACCGCTGTTCTCCCTCACTACCCACTACTCCAGGATTGCCTCTGAACTAATGCGCACACCTGTGCTGCCACCACTGCAGTGACAATCTTCCTGTGGTGGCAGGCAACGTGGCAAATGACAAGCTGCATCTGATGGCAGGTGACTTTGCAAGTGACAATCCAAATCTGGTGGCAGGTGACGTGGCAAGTGACAAGCTGCATATGAAGGCGGGCAACGTGGCAAGTGACAATCCACATCTGGTGGCAGGTGACGTGGCAAGGGACAAAAAAGCATCTGGTGGCAGGCAACGTGGCAAGGGACAAAATGCATCTGGTGACAAGCAACGTGGCAAATGACAAGCTGCATATGAAGGCAGGCAATGTGGCAAGTGACAATCCACATCTGGTGGCAGGTGACATGGCAAGGGACAAAATGCATCTGGTGACAAGTGATGTGGCAAATGACAAGCTGCATCTGAAGGCAGGCGACATGGCAAGTGACAATCCGCATCTGGTGGCAGGCGACGTGGCAAGTGACACTCTGGCACATTCTGCATTATGGTGAGTTGAATTATTTAATTATATATTACAATGTAATACAATAATGCGCTTCAATCATCCTGACATCATATCAATGATGATGCCGGGATGATTGAAGCGCTAACACCAGCCATTGCCCCAATAAATTGCCAGCAAAAAGCCGCATACACCCCCCCGGGCCTTGGCACAATTTTCTTCAACAGCGCCGGTCCCCGGTGCCAAAAAGGTTGGGGGCCACTGCCCTATAGGAATTGCACTCGCCAGATTCGAGATTGATAAGAGCCTCTTTGTATATGTGAGGTGGCTAGCATCACTGCCAAACGAACATCCATCCGACCCTCAGCCAAAATGAAGACAGACACTTGCGTCCTCTGATTCACCAGGATCCAATCAGCTGAGAGTTTTTCATAATACTCAAGCTAAGAAAGGGAGAAGGAAGCCTCATATTGTAAAACTGTAAAGCTTTTATTTATCTGAAAGACCCCCTTCCCTTAATGCATTGAACTTACAAACAAATGTTTTAAAAAAAGCGTCCAATAAAATGGTAGCATGGTGTATTCGGTTCTGTTAGTCTCACCACCTGTCGGAGAGCTGTACTCGTCCGTGGTGGTTCCCGGGGAGAAACCAGAGCCGATGACCTGTGTAGCAAGCCGTCTAGTACACCTACGTAACTTTTTGCATTGATTGTTTAATGCCGCGTACACACGGGCGGACTTTTCGACCGGACTGGCCCGATGGACTGAGTCTGGCGGACAATCCGACCGTGTGTGGGCTTCATCGGACCTGCAGCTGACTTTTTCGGTCGAAAATCTGATGGACTTTAGATTTGGAACATGTTTCAAATATTTACGTCGGAACTCCGCCGGACCCAGTTCCTATTGAGAAATCCGCTCGTCTGTATGCTAGTCCGACGGACAAAAACCGACGCTAGGGCAGCTATTGGCTACTGGCTATCAACTTCCTCATTTTAGTCCGGTCGTACGTCATCACGTACGAATCCGTCGGACTTTGGTGTGATCGTGTGTAGGCAAGTCCGTTCGTTGGGAAAGTCCGTCGGAAGTCCGTCGAAAAGTCCGTCGGACCAGTCTGGTCGAAAAGTCCGCTCGTGTGTACGCGGCATAAGAGGGTCTTTTTGTCTCTTCTTGCTATCCTCTGGAAGTCTGCATTCAGTTGAGTATAGTTTCCACTTCCTCTATTGCCTTTTGCCTATTTGTAGCCTCATCAGATAATTAGCCACTTTGCTTTCTTGCATTTCTTCTTCTTTGGGATGGTTTTCATTGCTGCGCTTTGTATGATGTTGCACACTTCTTTCCATAGTTCCTCGCTAGTTTGCTCACTAGCGTTACCTTTTTTGTTAACACCTTCATGTCAGCTTTGTCTCTTGCTAGCCTCATCCCTTTTGCGAATCACCCCATAACACAATCTCTGTTACACAATCCCGAGGAAAAGATGGGGGGCCCTATTAAAGATATTGCAAATTCTGGGGAAAGAAATGTGTCAAACAGAGGGTACCCATTCATGTTTGAATTTGAGGGAGCAACTGTTAGCTCTAGGCTCAAATTACATGCAGCTTGTTCACTCTGTACCAATCTCCCTGTAGCGCACTTTGCTAAAATTTGGAACATTATGTATATTGTGTACCGTATCTTGTCACAACCCCCCCAAAATATTGCTGCAATAAATGAACTACATGTAAACAGGGTTGGCAAGCCCTATTATTAAGATGACACTATACCGAAATTGAGCAAAGTTGTTCCTAGAGCATTGTGCAACCAACTGTACAGCAAGGAACAAATGACATTCTTGTCACACATTGATCACATAGGTGTTTTACACAAGTTGAACAAGTGTGTACTGCACCACGAAGACCATGTTACTAATCCCAACAGCAAGTCATGCCTGTCAGCTTCATATGCCCAACTGCAAAAACCTTTTACTGAAAGAGACATTTTATACTGGTATGCTGAGAGAATGGATGTCTCTTGGTATTAGCCAATTCACACTTGTACGCGGCTACAATGCAGGCGTTAAAGCACGCATTGACGTGCATTACCATAATGCATGACATTGTACCTGTTCTATGTGCATTGCATTGGAGTGCTCTTTTACTGTGAATGGCAACCCAACAAATTGTATGGTAAGTTCCAATGCATTATGCACCTTAGTGCACCATAATGCGTATTCAATTTAAAAAAAGGCACTTTTTTTTTCATCTGTAGAGTGTCGACAGCCTATTCATAAACCATGGGCTGCCTTTAACCGCTTCAGCCCTGGAAGATTTTACCCCCTTCCTGACCAGAGCAATTTTTGTGATTCGGCACTGCTTTGATTTAACTGACAATTGCGCAGTCGTGCAACGTTGCACCCAAATAAAATTGACGTACTTTTTTTCCCACAAATAGAGCTTTCTTTTGGTGGTATTTGATCACCTCTGCGGTTTTTATTTTTTGAGCTATAAACAAAAAAAGAGCGTCAATTTTGAAAAAAAAAAAAACGCATTATTTTTTACTTTTTGCTATAATAAATACCCCCAAAAATATATAAAAAACTATTTTTTCCTCAGTTTAGGCTGATATGTATTCTTCTACATATTTTTGCTAAAAAAAAATCGCAATTAGCGTATATTGATTGGTTTGTGCAAAAGTTATAGCGTCTACAAAATAGGGGATAGTTTTATGGCATTTTTATTATTAAATTTTTTTTATTAGTAATGGCGGCGATCTGCGCTTTTTATCGTGGCTGCGACATTTTGGCGGATCAACACTTGCTCCGGTTTCGTCCTGTGCTTTTTGGATGTTTTTGATTTTTTTGTCCATGTTCATGTTCTGTGGTACGAGCCATAACTGATTAAGCGCCCATTGGTATGAAATGCGTCAACACTTGCTCCTGTTGTGTGCTATATTTTTTCAATTTTATTAAAACATTTTTTCAATAAACTCATGGATCTTAACAACAGCCCTCAAAAATTCCACTGGGTTGAATGGGAGTCTCCCAGCGATCACGGAGGGGAAGAGAAAGGACAGCCGCCCGGATGGTCAGAGCGCAGGGAACACAGCAATATTAGCTTTCATTTCACATTGCTGTGTTTCCCCCACTCGCTGTCACATATAGCCCCTCCTCCTGGTCCCGGGACTTTGATAGAGGAATCACCCATCCAATCCCAGAACGGGCAATCTGTCAATTAAAGTTCCCCGGCCAGGGGGCGGGCCTGTATGTGATGTTGAGGGTCGGAAACACAGCAATTGAAATGAAAGCTGTTATCGCTGTGTTCCCTGCGCTCTGATAATCTGGGCGGCTCTTCTGTTCCTCTCCTCCCCTGCACAGGTATGATGCATGGTTGGCAGAGGCTGCATGGTTGACACAGGCTGCATGTTGGACACAGGCTGCATGGTGGCCACAGGCTGCATGGTGGCCACAGGCTGCATGGTGGGCAGAAGCTGCATGGTGGACACAGGCTGCATGGTGGCCACAGGCTGCATGGTGGCCACAGGCTGCATGGTGGGCAGAGGCTGCATGGTGGGCAGAAGCTGCATGGTGGACACAGGCTGCATGTTGGACATAGGCTGCATGGTGGCCACAGGCTGCATGGTGGGCAGAAGCTGCATGGTGGACACAGGCTGCATGTTGGACACAGGGCTGCATGGTGGGCAGAGGCTGCATGGTGGGCAGAAGCTGCATGGTGGACACAGGCTGCATGTTGGACATAGGCTGCATGGTGGCCACAGGCTGCATGGTGGGCAGAGGCTGCATGGTGGACACAGGCTGCATGTTGGACACAGGCTGCATGGTGGGCAGAGGCTGCATGGTGGGCAGAAGCTGCATGGTGGACACGGACACAGGCTGCATGGTGGACAGAGGCTGCATGTTGGACACAGGCTGCATTGGTGGACACAGGCTGCATGGTGGGCAGAGGCTACAGGGTGGACACAGGCTGGATGGTGGGCAAAGGCTTCATGGTGGACACAGGCTGCATGGTGGGCAGAGGCTGCATGATGGGCACAGGCTGCATGTTGGACACAGACTGTATGGTGGGCAGAAGCTGCATTTTGGACACAAGCTGCATGGTGGGCAGAGGCTTCATGGTGGGCTAAGGCAGCACGGTGGACACAGGCTGCATGGTGGACAGAGGCTGCATGGTGGATAGAGGCTGCATGGTGGACAGAGGCTGCATGGTGGGCACAGACTGCATTGGTGGGCACAGGCTGCATTGGTGGGCACAGGCTGCATTGGTGGGCATATGCTGCATTGGTGGATAAAGGCTGCATGGTAGGCAGAGACTGCATGGTGGGCACAGGCTATAACTCCTCTTCTGGGGTCCCCTGCCTGCACCTCCACTTCTGGGGTCCCCTGCCTGCACCTCCTCTTCTGGGGTCCCTGCCTGCACCTCCTCTTCTGGGGTCCCCTGCCTGCACCTCCTCTTCTGGGGTCCCTGCCTGCACCTCCTCTTCTGGGGTCCCCTGCCTGCACCTCCTCTTTAGTGGCTGCCACCATAGCGAGCAGCTTGCTATATTGTTTTCTCTTCTGGTCCAATGTCCTAAGCCCAAAGTGTTTATAGTCTATTTTCAGTTTTTGCTGAATGTTCTTTAACTCTTCTGGTCAAATGTTCTTTAGGCTATTTTCTCTTAGGATCGAATGCTAGGGAATATTACAGTCCTGTTTAGTTCACCTCGGTGAACGGCAAATCGTCTCCCCTATGTTATGGGGATGAGGAGAGGGTGATGAGCTCTGTAGCACTGCTAACCCACTCCCTCTTCTAGCATTAAAATGCTGCTACTCCAAAGAAACAGTGGAATGAGAGTGTCACCTTAGGACAGGAAGCGGGTTACTAGCGAGATCATTAAGTAAAAAGAACTTTTAAAAAGCCCACCAAAGAAGCACTTTCCATTGAAGTCAATAGGAAGTGCACCAAAAATGCACCAAAAACGCACTAGTCTCAGGACTCCCAGGCCAATCGTGTCTCAGTCAGGGCACAATTCCTGTTCAGCAGGAAGGAGAAGCAACAGGCTGGCTTTTCCCTCCCCCTGCCTCCTAAGGTCAGTCCGTCTAATGCTTGGGGGTTGTGGGGGTGCTTGCGGCGATCGCAGCCTTCCCGTCCATCGTCCGTCTACCACAGGGAGGGGATGGGTGCTTGCCACTGATTATCACTGGTTGTTAAGGATGTCGGCGGGTTCCGGTGTTCCTTCAGAATAGGCGACCCATCAAAACTTGTAACGGAAGTGACGTTCCGTCACGGCCATCTTGGTACACCCGCTGCAGTAAGCCTACAGTCTGAAGGCGGCAAGCGGACATCTTTTTACACCCACCGAAGTCTTGCATTTTACACTTATTTTTACCACTAAACCCAGCTTATATAGTGAAATACAGTATTTAGAAATCCTGGACACTCTCCAGCGGTGTTCAGATTAGCAAATGTGTGAGATCAGCAGGCTTGCCGCTGCTTTTAAAATTCAACATCAAAACAGTGTCACGGATTCCTAAATACTGTATTTCACGATATAAGCTCGGTTTAGTAGTAAAAATAAATGTGAAATGCAAGACTTTGGTGGGTGCAAAAAGATGTCCACTTGGCGACTTCAGACTGTAGGCTTAGTGTGGACGAGTGCAGGGTGTTCCTAAGATGGGCAAAATCTGACAGGTCGCCTAATCTGACGGAACACAGGCTCCTTAACAACCACCTGCCCAAGACCAATGAATATGTGGTGTTTATTCACCATTGCATTTTTATTTTTTGCTAAACAAACGGAAAAGGACAGAAAATGTTTAATTTTTTTTTAGTTTCTAGCATAACATTTTGTAAATAAGTCATTTTTCTCCTTCACTGTCATGCTGCACTGATGGGCACTGATAGGCTGCACTGATGGGCACTGATAGGCTGCACTAATGGGCACCACTGATGGGCACTTATAGGATGCACTGTTGGGCGCTGATAAGGTGGCACTGATGAGGCTGCACTGATTGGTACTGATAGGCAGCACTGATGGCACTGACAGGCGGTATTGGGAACTGATAGGCGGCACTGATTGGTACTGACAGGCATCACTGATGGGCACTGATTGGCAGCACTGGTGGGCACAGATTGGCAGCTCTAGTGGCCACAGATTGGCAGCACGGGTGGGCACAGATTGGCAGCACTGGTGGGTACAGATTGGCAGAACTAGTGGCCACAGATTGGCAGCACGGGTGGGCACAGATTGGCAGCACTGGTGGGTACAGATTGGAAGAACTAGTGGCCACAGATTGGCAGCACGTGTGTGCACAAATTGGAAGCACTAGTGGGCACAGATTGGCAGCACGGGTAGACACAAATTGGAAGCACTAGTGGGCACAGATTGGCAGCACTGGTGGGTACAGATTGGCAGCTTTAGTGGCCACAGATTGGCAGCATGGGTGGGCACAAATTGGAAGCACTAGTGGGAACAGATTGGCAGCGCGGATGGGCACAAATTGAAAGCACTAGTGGGCACAGATTGGCAGCACGGGTGGACACAAATTGGAAGCACTAGTGAACACAAATTGGAAGCACTAGTGGGCACTGATTGGCAGCACGGATGGGCACAAATTGGCAGCACTAGTGGGCACTGTTGGGGCTGCACTGATGATTAGTACCCTGATTTTCAGTGCAGATGTCCTCTGTGTGGATTTGCCGGTTTTCAGCTCTCCTCACGAACTGTCACCGTGAGGGGAGGATTGAGGATAACCGGCAAATCCTGTTTACATCCATGATCAGCTGTGATTGGACACAGCTGATCACATGGCAAAGAGCCCCTGTGATTGGCTCTTTACCCCGATCTGTGATCAGCTAGGCCTGAAGGACAAAGGAATCACAGATCACTGCTGATGCGCGCCGCAGGGGGCATGGGAGGATGTCATACAGCGGGCGCGCGGTATCCGTCATTCGGCTATAGCGCACTTGCGAAGGGGTTAAACCGAAGAACAAAAATGTAATACTGTATGTTGAAGCATTCCAGTCTGGTGTAGGGTTGCCACCTGTCCGGGATTCACCCGGACAGTTCAGGTTTGTAATCGTGCGCCCGGGTTTCAGAGTGTCTGAGACCCGAACACATTATCCAGACTGGGCTAAGTCTCCCTCCTTCTCTCTCCTGCCTCTAAGTGAGTACGCTAAGGTAAATCAGGGTTCTCAGAGCACCCCTTGCATCAGAGCTCCCCTTTACATCTGAGTCCTCTATGTACACCAGAGCATCCCTTATATTAGAGTCCCCAGAGTTCTCCCTTACATCAGAGTCTGCAGAGTCACAGTGAAAGGGAACTCTGTGAGTTCAGATGTAAAAGGGAAATTCTGTGGACTCTGATGTAAAGGGGAACTCTTGTGATTAACTTACTTAATAGGAACATCTATGCATAGTTTATCTACGCATACTATGAAAAAAAAATTGCTGTGCGACGCTGAAGTGTTCGGGTTTGACTTGAAGAAAAGGTGGCAACCCTAGTCTGGTGGCTGCATTATTTTTTTTTTTTGTCTTTAAGGCTAAGAACATTTTCAGCAAATATGGAAAACATCATTGATCCTGCCAGAAATGCAACGTCCTTGTCACTTCCTGGAAGCTGAAGAAGACGCATTAAAACAACCCGATTGCCCTCGGGAAGACTCACTTAAAGTTCAGCCTGGGTTGAAGTATATTTATTATTTTTAAAAATGACATTGCATCATGTTTACTTTGTGTTCATATTTCTAATGGGAAGAAGGGTGCAATGCTTAATAGCTGAAGAAACACTTGCCAACTGGCGTACATCAAGGCTTGTCGCCTGGATTCTTCACCGTAATGAAGAAGTAATGCCAACCCTGGAAAATATAAAGTATATGACGTTATTATAGCACCTCAGTATGGATGTAGTGTGTCACATGACTCACTCTTTAATGAAATCATTAATTCGAAAATTAATAAGGAGAAGAGAGAGAAAAGAGAACGCGGCGCAAAGAGATGGACGCAAAGAGCTCATTCATACGTGCGGTAGCCCTTGCTCTCTAGAGATGTCCGATTTGTTTCTCTAGGAATCACACTCCCCCCCCTATACAAAAGTGCAGAATTACGTACACTATATTACCAAAAGTATTGGGACACCACGCACATGAACTTTAACCGCTTCAGCCCCAGAAGAATTTACCCCCTTCCTGACCAGAGCACTTTTTGCGATTCGGCACTGCGTTGCTTTAACTGACAATTGCGCGGTCATGCGACACGGCTCCCAAACAAGATTGACGTCCTTTTTTCCCCCACAAATAGAGCTTTTTTTTGGTGGTATTTGATAATTTCTGCGCTTTTTATTTTTTGCTCTATAAACAAAAAAAGAGTGACAATTTTGAAAAAAAAACGCATTATTTTTTACTTTTTGTTGTAATAAATATCCCCCAAAAATATATAAAAAACTATTTTTTTTCTCAGTTTAGGCCGATACGTATTCTTCTACATATTTTTGGTAAAAAAAATTGCAATAAGCGATTGATTGGTTTGCGCAAAAGTTATAGCATTTACAAAATTGGGGCATTTTTATTAATATATTTTTTTTTTTTTTAATGGCGGCGATCATCGATTTTTATCATGACTGCGACATTATGGCGGACACATCGGACATTTTTTACACATTTTTGGGACCACTGTCATTTATACACCAATCAGTGCTATACCAATGCACAGATTCCTGTGTAAATGACACTGGTAGTGAAGGGGCTAACCACTAGGTGGCAGTGAAGGGGTTAAGTGTGTCCTAGGGGCGTGTTTCTAACTGTGGGGGGGTGGCTGTGTGTGACACGTCACTGATCTCTGCTCCGATGACAGGGAGCAGAGATCAGTGACACTGTCACTAGGCAGAACAGGGAGATGCTTGTTTACATTATCATCTCCCTGTTCTTCCTCCCTGTAAGGCGATCGCGGCTATCCCCGAGGCGATTTAATCCACGGGACCCGCGACCTGACCCACGGAGCTTGCTGCGCGTGCGCCAGCTGGCCGTCTCCTAAAGGGGAACGTACAGGTACGTGCTTCTGCCTGTACGAGCCCTTCTGCTGCAGTATATCTGCGTGAGGCGGTCGGCAAGTGGTTAATAGTCCCCTTCACTGGAACTAAGGGGCCAAGTCCAATCCCTGAAAAACAACCCCACACCATAATCCCCCCTCCACCAAATGATTTGGACCAGTGCACAAAGCAAGGTCCATAAAGACATGGATGAGTGAGTTTGGGGTGGAACTTGACTGGCCTGCACAGAGTCCTGACCTCAACACGATAGAACACTTTTTTGATGAATTAGAGCGGAGAGTGCAAGCCAGGCCTTCTCTCCAACATCAGTGCCTGACCTCACAAATGTGCTTCTGGAAGAATGGTCAAACATTCCCATAGACACACTCCTAAACCTTGTGGGCGGCCTTCCCAGAAGAGTTGAAGCTGTTATAGCTGCAAAGGGTGGGCCAACTCAATATTGAACCCTACGGACTAAGACTGGGATGCCATTAAAGCTCATGAGTGTAAAGGCAGGCGTCCCAATACTTTTGGTAATACAGTGTAAAACTGATTCTGCACAGAACGGCCGCCCTGTAGCAATACTATAGGGCGGTTGTCAAGTGGTTAATACTGCTTTAAAGGATAACATTTTGTAATTTTTTAAAAATATATATATACATATATATATATATATATATATATATATATATATATATATATATATATATATATATATATATATATATATATATATATATATATATATATATATATATATATATTAGTATTGTTGTTGTGTATGCATATATATATATATATATATATATATATATATATAATAGTATTGTTGTGTATTTGTACATGTCAGGAATTTTTGAATCCATACGTTGGTCTGGTCACACAATGGCCACCTTCATATTACCACATTGGGCTTATAATTTATTCTTTCAATTAAACTCCATAGGAGCTCCTCATTATCCGATCTTGACTTCTACGTTGGCATATGAAAGCGTTCCACGTGAGGGTTAACCGTTAAGAAAGAATGCCCCATGAGCCAGGGGGGGGGGGGGTCTGGGGGGGCAGGCCGCCCCCTCCTGCCGGAACATCTGATAGAACTTCCTATTAACCATCTTTCACAAATGGAGCTAATTCACTGACTCATTATATATCTTCTTGGGAATATTGTAATTCATCTAACTTTTGGCACATATGCCTCAGAACTCATCAAGATTCCACGGACCTGACTAGCCCATCAACTATGAAATGACTTTTGCTCTGCTGAAACATTTATGATAAATTCAGATGGAAGGGAGGCTTCAGGAACGGTTAGTTGACGAGGCGTGAGGCCGCCGTAATGTCTGACTAAAAAAAAAAGGACCCGACAGCGCCAGCCAATGAGGCAAGCCCGCGCGAGGAGCCCTAATTTATCTCCTGCAAACGCTGACAGCCCTCCCGTCTATTTCATGTGGGAAAAATAGAAATTAGCTATGTTGACGGAGCCGTGTTTGTAGGTTAAAAAAAAAAAAAAAAGATCGTAATGTAGAATTCCAGTAAAGACAAAAAAAAGGGATGCTGGCTTATTTAATTAAGAGTTCTATGCAATGTGCAATTATTTGTAGCAGATGTCAACTTCCGCTCATCCAAATGGAGTGTGTGAGACCCGAAGGAATATACAGATATATGTGCTGCTAATGCTGACCTTGTCTTCTTAAAAATGCAGGGTGCCTGGCTGCCGCGCTGCTCCAAAAAGACACTGCAAGGCAACTGGCTGAAGCTAGCATGACAGATAGGCATTAAAGTGCTTGTAAACATCAGACATGAAATATGAACAAAGCATATTCCTCTATAGTGTGCGCTTGTCTCAGTCCAGAGCACTAAGATCCCTTTCACACTGGGGCGTTTTTCAGGCGCTTTAGCGTTAAAAAAAGCGCCTGTAAAGTGCCTGAAACAAGCCTCATCTACAATCCCAATGTGAAAGCCGAGTGCTTTCATACTGGGGCACTGCGCTGGCAGGGCGTCAGAAAAAGTCCTGCAAGCAGCTTCTTTGCAGCGCTTTCGTGCTTTTGCGACCGGGCTGGGTGTGCCGATGGCCCGAGCCCTTTTGCACTGCCAGCGCTCGAAAAACGTCTGGAAAAACGCCCCAGTGTGAAAAGGGTATTAAGCGGCGCTTTACCAGCGTTTTTCGGGCGCTGACAGTGTGAAAGGGCTCGGGCTTTCACATTGGGATTGCAGATGAGGCTTCTTTCAGGCACTTTACAGGCGCTTTTTTTTAACGCTAAAGCGCCTGAAAATGCCTGAAAAATGCCCCAGTGTGAAAGGAGTTTTAGTGTCATTTCTGTCAGGGCTGGGCTCAGGGCTTCCTTCTCTGAGCTGGCAGCTCAGCTGTCGGCTAACTGAAAGCTCCTATCTCTTCACAGGCACTCAGCTGTTGATGATATCCTGCTCGTCAGTCCTGCCTTCTCAACCACTTCCCGTCCAGCCTATAGCAAAATGACGGCCGGGGCGGTGGTTCAGTTATCCTGACTGGGCATCATATGACGTTCTTCAGGATAATAGAAGCTGTGCACCCGCGGGGGCATGCATCGCGGCGATTGGTGGTGCGGTGTGTCAGTCTGATGGAGGCTCTTTACCACGTGATCAGCCGTGTCCAATCACGGCTGATCACGATGTAAACAGGAAAAGCCGTTAATCGGCTTTTCCTTACTCGCGCCTGACAGACACGAGTAGAGGAGAGGAGATCAGCGGCTCTCCTGACAGGGGGAGTCTGCGCTGATTGTTTATCAGTGCAGCCCCCTTCGGATGCCCACACTGGACCACTAGGGAAGCTGCCAGGACCACCAGGGAAGCCCCCAACATGTGGATGGCCAGGTACATCCCTCATGGCCATCCACATGTGCCCAATGTGCCCAATTTGTGCCTAATCTGTGCCAATTAGTGCCCACAAATGGGCACTGACTGGCACTATAGAGTAATAGATGAAATGAGTAATGCTAACCCATGCCACTCATCAGTGTCATCAGTGCCACCCGTCGGTGTCCATCAGTGGGTTTAGGCTGGTCACTCCTTGCACAAAGTGTCACGCCGGCAACAAGTGTTTGGCACTTCGACACGGGCACTTCTTCTAACAAGACCACCTGTCATCTTCTCCATCTCCTCACCATGCCTTCTCTGCTCTACTCTTTCAGGTAACTACACTGGTCTTCCCTGCAACACAAAAGTCGCTCTACCTGTCTGCGATTTCCCACCTGACTCTTCATACCCTCTGGTAACTGCAAAGACTCCACTCTTCTCTTAAACACTGGACTACATTGCCTAACTGAACTTTAATTCTGTCTTACTAAGAATTTGAAACTACTGTCTATACTTGTTTGTTTTTGAAAGTGTCACTTATTTTGTATTCTGCTGCCCTGAACAAGATCAAACATTTAACCTTATTCTGTTGCCCCTTCTTGCACTGCAACAGCCTCCCTCTTTCATGTGCCCTCTGGAATGCCCGCTCAGTCTTCAACAAACTAGTTTCTGTCAATGACCTTTTCCTCTCCAAATCCCTTGATCTATTTGCTATAACTGAACCCTGGCTCCAGGAATTCGATACTACCTCTCCAGCTGCACTGTCCCACAGTGGCCTTCTCTGGACTCACTCCACCAGACCCAGTGGACGAAAAGAAGGTGATGTCGGACTTCTCCTCTCCCCACCATGCACCTTCCAGGTACTGCCCACACCTCCCTCTCTTTCCACCTGCTCTTTCGAAATGCACTGCATTCGTCTTTTCTCTCCAGCTTGTCTGAGGGTCGCAGTCATTTATCGGCCTCCTGGACCAGTGTCACGCTTTCTGGATGACTTCTCTGCATGGCTACCCTATTTTCTCTCATTCGAAGTGCCTGCCATCATCCTGGGTGACTTTAACATTCCAATCAATGTTAATAATGCTACCACTTCTAAACTACTCAACCTAACCTCCTCTTTTAACCTAACACAATGGACACAAACCACCACTCACTCCAACGGCAACACTCTCGACCTTGTATTCTCCCATCGCTGCACTCCCTGCAATCTCTCCAACGTACCCTTTCCTCTCTCTGATCATAACCTTATCCGTTTCACACTCTCCTTGTCTCCTATATCCCATGCTGCCAACCCACAAACCACTACCCGCAGGAACCTTCGCAACCTCAAACCTTCCCTTCTTCACTCTGCTACTGATGGCCTTTATGACAAAATCGCACCCCTGTCCTGCCCAGACCTAACCATTTCCCTCTACAACACCACGTTGTCATCCTCCCTAGACGTACTTGCTCCTCTTTCTACACGCAGAACCAGGCCCCATCTGCCACAACCCTGGCAAACAGACGACACCAGAAGTCTCAAGAGACGCAGCCGTGCTCTTGAGCGAGCATGGCGTAAATCTAAATCCCTGCAAGATTTTACCCTCTACAAATCTGTCCTTCTCAAATACAACTCCTGCCTCCACACTGCTAAACAAACCTATTACAACACTCTCATCAAAACCCTCTCTCCTCAAACCTCGTCAACTCTTTTCTACCCTTAATTCCTTACTTCACCCCCCACTGCCCCCACCCACCAACTTGCTTACCGCTCAACATATTGCCAACCACTTCAATAGCAAAATCAACACAATTCGCAAGGAGATATCCAGCATTCAAATTCCTCCCCTACCCAACATATCGGGTCCAACACCACACTCAATACTCTCCTCCTTTTGCCCAGTTACCACAGAAGAAGTTGATAAACTCCTCTCCATGGCCCACCTCACTACATGTCCCCTGGACCCTGTCCCCTCTCAATTACTGCGACCACCTTCCCACTCTATCCTCAACTCCCTAACCCACATCTTCAACCACTCCCTCTCCTCTGGCACCTTTCCTTCCCCGCTCAAACATGCACTGGTTACTCCCATACTCAAAAATCCCTCACTAGACCCCACCTGTTTGAATAACTTAAGACCTATCTCCCTTCTCCCGTTTGCCTCCAAGCTCATCGAACGCCTTGTTCATGACCAAATGAGTCGCTACCTCACAGACAACAACCTTCTCGACCCCCTACAGTCTGGCTTCCGCCTACAACATTCGACTGAAACTGCCCTACTAAAAATCACCAATGACCTAATAACTGCCAAAACCAATGGCCACTACTCCATACTCATACTTTTAGACCTCTCTGCTGCCTTTGACACAGTTGACCACCTGCTGCTCCTCAGCAAATTACACTCCCTTGGCCTCCGTGATTCTGCATTAGCCTGGTTCTCCTCCCACCTATCTCAGCGCACTTTCAGTGTCACTTAAAACTCCATCTCCTCCGCTCCCCTTCCTCTTTCTGTTGGGGTACCCCAAGGCTCCGTCCTTGGGCCTCTCCTTTTCTCACTCTATACCTCTTCCCTGGGCCAGTTGATAACCTCCCATGGCTTCCAATACCACCTCTATGCCGATGACACACAGATCTATCTCTCCACTCCTCAACTCACCCCCACTATCTCCTCCCGGATCTCAAACTTGCTGAATGACATATCGGTATGGATGTCACACCACTTCCTCAAACTTAATCTTTCTAAAACTGAGCTTGTTATATTTCCTCCTTAACGGTCCCCCTCCTGTGACTTCACCATTAATATCAACAACACAACCATTGGTCCCTCCACACATGCCAGGGTCCTGAGTGTCATCCTTTACTCTGACCTCTCCTTCAGCCCCCATATCCAATCACTGGCTAAATCCTGCCGCCTTAACCTCCGCAACATCTCCAGAATTCGACCCTTCCTGACTAATGACACCACAAAGCAACTTATTCACTCCTTGATTATTTCCCGCCTCGACTACTGCAACTCTCTCCTTAATGGCCTACCCTTAAGCAGGCTATCCCCCCATCAGTCTATTATGAATGCTGCTGCTAGACTAATACACCTCACTAATCGATCCGTGACTGCTGCTCCTCTCTGCCAATCCCTTTACTGGCTTCCCCTACCCCACCGTGTAAAATTCAAAATGCTAACCATAACATACAAGGCCATTCACAACATCGCCCCCATCTACATCACCAACCTCATCTGCAGATATCGCCCAAATCGTCCCCTCCGCTCCTCCCAGGACCTCCTGCTCTCTAGCTCCCTTGTTACCTCCTCCCATGCTCGCCTTCAGGACTTCTCCAGAGCCTCTCTCATCCTCTGGAATTCCCCGCCCCAGTATGTCCGATCAGCCTCTACCCTGTCCACCTTTAGGAGATCCCTGAAAACTCATTTATTCAGGGAAGCCTATCCCACACCCACATAACTGTCCCTGAGCCACCCCCATCAAATCATTCTTTGCAGCTATTACCTTTTGTACCACCACCCCCTCCCTTTAGAATGTAAGCTCTACGAGCAGGGCCCTCCTGTACCTTTTGTATTGAACTGTACTGTAATTGTGTTGTCTCCCTTATACATTGTAAAGCGTTGAGTAAACTGTTGGCGCTATATAAATCTCGTATAATAATAATAATAATCAGTGCCACCTATCAGTGCCCATCCGTCCCACCTATTCAGCTGCATTAAAAACAATTAATAACATGAACTGTACCAGGCCGCATGCCCTCAACATGGGGGTGGGCGCTTTGGGGCAGGGGGGCACCCTGCGGGCCCCCCCCACCCCAAAGCACCTTGTCCCCATGTTGATGAGGACAGGGGCCTCTTGCCGACAACCCTGGCCGTTGGTTGTCTGCGGGCGGAGGGCTTATCGGAATCCGGGAGCCCCCAGATCCCAGCCCCCCACCCTATGTGAATGAGTATGGGGTACATCGTACCCCTACCCATTCACCTGGGGGAAGAAGTGTCAATAAAAAAACACACTACACAGGTTTTTAAAGTAATTTATTAGGCAGGGTCTTCTTCTGACTTCTTCGCTCTCTCCGGCCTCTTCTCCCGATGTCCGGTTCTTCTCCCGCTCTCCGGTTCTTCTGCCGGGCTCCTCCGCTATCTTCTGCTCTTTTGACGCTCTTTTGCTAGCAGTGGCCCGGTCTTCTCCGTCATCTTGTTCCCTCTTCTCTTCTTCCGATGTTGACACAACGCTCTCTCCCGCTGTAATGCTGTGTGCGAGGTGCGCAACGACTTATATAGGGATGGGGCGTGGTCACCAGGTGATGCCTCATCATTGGTGTCAGTGGGATGAATAGTGCCCTATCGTTGTTGTCAGTGGGAAGAATAATGCCCCATCATTGGTGTCAGTGGGAGGAATAGTGCCCCATCATTGGTGTCAGTGGAAGGAATAGTGCTCTATTGTTGATGTCAGTGGGAGGAATAGTACCCCATCATTGGTGTCAGTGGGAGGAATAGTGCCCCATCATTGGTGTCAGTGGGAGGAATAGTGCCCCATCATTGGTGTCAGTGGGAGGAATAGTGCCTCATCTATATTATCAGGGAAGTAAAGGTGCCCCATCGTTGGTGTCAGTGGGAGGAATAGTGCCCCATCATCTGTGTCAGAGGGAGGAATAGTGCCCCAAAGGTTGGATAAAAGCAAGGGAAGGCCACGTTTGACCTCTGGGCCACAGTTTTGAGGCCACTGTTTTAGATAGAATAGAGTAGAGTTAGCAACCATGTCAGGTATTTGTTGCTGTCTGTGTCCCTGCTGGAGAGTTTCATCTTATTTGTCTTAGTAACCATTGTCACAGGGACTGAAAGTATTAGGATTATCCAAAATTTTGAGTTGTCACCAGAACAGGAATATAGAGTCTTCCACTGGTGACACTCATTCAATGACAACTGTCTAAGAGAGGATTTTCCTTAGTTCCTATTGAGTCTACCTTCCCAATTGTATGCCGAGGGGCAAAAAAAGGAAAAAGAAAAAAACGAAACTGGGAAAAGCCTGTGCTTCTCCCAGAAACCACTGTGGTTCCTTCCGACATCTCTTAGGTCATTGCTGCTTCCTACACTGATGTAGGGGTTGGAACCACAGTGGCTAGCGGGAGGGACACGCTCATTGAAAAATTAGAGGTGTCAGATAGTATCGGCATACAAAGGTCTGCAAGAAGTAATTGCCAGCACACCTGCCACCAAACAGGTAAGTTTAAACTTGCTTCTTGAAGGAGTTCCACTTTAAGAACACCGTGTTTATCACCGAATGATAATTGGGCGTTAATGACTCCGGTTAATTATACCTAGATTTCTCATGTTGCTATCCTGCAAAATACAATTAAGAAGCCAGCATTACAATATATTTTGGCAGCTGCTCTGTCTCAAGACGTTGGATGCAGAAACCAAGGAATGGGGAGAAAGGTCACGCTTGTTATTAGCTCAAGTCTTTTCTTTCTTTACCTCTTCTCTTGCCTTGATGCCGCTTTGAAAGCCGTGCTCTTTGAACATGGCTTCAATATAAACATCTGCCTGAAATCAAAGTCAAGACAGAAGCACAGAGGAAAATCCTGGGAACTTACTTGCCCCCGTGACTTACACTGGCCAGAGGTGCCAAATGCATTCTGCCAAGTATAAATGGGCATTTAATGAATCTAGACTAGGAAAACAGAATGGAGTTCAAAGTCAATATTTGAACTTCGGGTCACCGTTTAATAACGCGGGTGATCTGTGTAATGTCAAATGCATTCTATTATGCTGTGAACGACAAAGAACACAGCCTGAACTGAGAAAAAAAAAATACTTTTCTTGAGAAGGGTATTTATTTTTCATTATGTCTTGTGAGAGGAGTCCTGGGAAAGTGGTTAAAGTGGTTGTAAACCCTAGGACGAAAAAACAAAAAAAAACCTGCAAGACAAAGGCATAATGAGCTAGTATGCATAGCATACTAGCTCATTATGAATTACTTACCTGAGATCGAAGCCCTTGCAGCTGTCCTCGTACATCGCTCCGGCGGCTGACATCACCCCCGGAGTTACTTCCGGGTATTGCGGGCTCCGGTGCTGTGATTGGCCGGAGCCGCGATGACATCACTCCGGCGCATGTGCACGGGAGCCACCAGTAACGGCACACTCACTGAAGATACGGCACGTACGTGCCATTGCTTCAGTTTGCTTCAGTGCGCATGTGCCGATGACGTCGGCACATGCAAATACAGGGGATATTTGAATGGTTTGGGAAATATCCAGGGTAGCTACATGTTAGGCCGCGTACACACGAGTGGACTTTTCGGCAACAAAAGTCCGACGGCCATTCTGGCAGACTTCCGCCGGAAAGATTTTCGACTGGAAAAGTCAGCTGAAGGTCCGCTGAAGCCCACAAGCGATCAGATTGTCTGCCGGACACGGTCCGTCGGACCAGTCCAATAGATAAGTACGCTTGTGTGTACGCTGCATAAGCCTTATTATAGGCTTACCTGTAGCAAAAAGTGTGTTTACAACCATGTTAATGGTGTGCAACTTCGTGGGTCCAGGCAGAATTTGATTAAAGGTGGCTCAGCTAGGGTTCTCTTTAAAGCCTACCGCTAGCCTAAATTAATTTTAGTTTTGGATAGAGTGGGAAGAATTAAGTTTTACCCTGGACACTGAAGTCCACAGCAGATAAGGAAAACCAGTGGGTTCTTCATTGGGTTGTTGTCTCTGAAGTCCCCAGCAGATGAGGAAATCCAATGGTTGCTTTATTGGGTCTATGTCTCTGAAGTCCCCAGTGGATAAGGAAAACCAGTGGGTTCTTCATTGGGTATTTGTGTCTGAAGTCCCCAGCAGATGAGGAAATCCAATGGTTGCTTTATTGGGTCTATGTCTCTGAAGTCCCCAGCGGATAAGGAAAACCAGTGGGTTCTTCATTGGGTATTTGTGTCTGAAGTCCCCAGCAGATGAGGAAATCCAATGGTTGCTTTATTGGGTCTATGTCTCTGAAGTCCCCAGCGGATAAGGAAAACCAGTGGATTCTTCATTGGGATTAGTCCATCTTCAATGGACATACCAATATTAAGCACACTAATCATTTAAAGTCGATTTCAAAATATTAATACATCTATTGACATTCATTCTACATTATACATTGCGACTTATTTAATTTTGTGGCAATAAAGGTGACACTTTGACAAATTACAGATGCAGAATACTAGATAATGTGCATCGACTAGATTGTATTATATTATTTAATGAATTTGGAGAGCAACGCAGTTGTTCGTCAAAAGCCAAACGAACAGTCTGCTCGTGGAGGGGGATTTGGGAAGTCTTATCTATATTATGAAGCTGTCTTTACAAGAGAGCAAAACTAACGAGAATAAGGTAAATTATTGACAAAGAATTGGCAGACGGTCATCTGCCTGTCAACTTTAATTACATCCATATGGTGTCATTGTGACTGAAGGCAAGGCACATGATCTAAAGGCAGAGCAAACGCAAAGTCTTCGTATTCTGGAATCCAATATATGTCTAGCCTTAAAACAATAATAAAGTGTACCTGTCATGGTGGAGGCAATCAACATGTATCATTAGGTTTTAAGCGCCAGAAGATGGGAAATGGTATTTGACTGCAAGGATTTGGCACAGTGTGTCTCAGAGCAATGCACATCTGTAAAATGGGTTCTTATAAGGAATATAGAACAGTTTATGGTAAGTAGAACTAAAGACAACATATTTTTCTATCTTGAGTTACAGTATAACCCCTGTAAGGTTGTTTTTTTTTGTCATTTGTGTTCCATTGCAGAGGTTTCTTATAACTTCCTGTGCCATAGCCAAAACAGGATGTTAGTGAGGAAATCCCTGGTAGTCTCCATGGTCACTAGAACTAGTGTCCCCATTGCAAAGTCTTCCCCCGATTCCTGTTCTGGTGACAACTCAAAATTAGGTATTTTCTTTCACTTTCATTCTTGGTGATAATGGTAAACAGGACAAATAGAGAGGGTGAATCTACCCAACGGGGGCACATACAGAAAAAAAAAAACCTGACATATGTTGTAATCTCTCTCCACTCTATCTAAAAATAAAAAGAAACCTTTTGTCTTCAGTTATACTTTAACATTGCCCAGGAAATACCCTGAAAAAAGTACCCTACTCCTGAAAAGTAGCAGTACATGTCCTGTGCCTAGGCACTCTTGTGCCTTGAGCATCATAGCTGTATATCTGCAGTGTGAGATCATCTAAGGGCCTCTGACTGCTAGTCTCATGAGATTGGGGTGATATCACTCTTGTGCTGCTCACTATTTTCTTTGCAGGAGAGGAACCTGTACCTGATGGCCTGCAGTGCAAGAATCTCTCTGCTTCAGCTCTATTCATCCTATGGATCTGTGCTTCTTTCACCCCTCCTGCTGCTTATTTTACCCCCTCCACTCATCAAATCACTAGTCATCAGGGTAGACTCTAAAATTAGGTAGAAAAGCCATGCGTTTTCCAAGATGGCCAAGTTCACACAGAACAAGGGGTTCTGTAGAACAAGGGATGGTAAACTCAGTAATGTGGAAAAGATCAGCTTCAGGAAGTCTACAGATAATACCGGTGACTAGTCCCTTGTTCTCCGCTTGCTTATTTTTTTTGGTGTATACAGTATGTCCAGGTTTAGATTAATTGTTAGGATTCATGTTAAGGTATAAGATGGTAAACTAACCTTTCAACTAAACATAAATAACTATATGGTGGCCCCCATCACCCAATATAAAATTGCGAGCTGTAAAAAATCAATTCACATTAGCGAAAAATTAAAAAAAAAAGTAAAAAAATAAAAGATACTTAACTTAGACCTCAGGTTCCGCCCCTTGTTCATGCACTTCACTTCCTGTTCTAGAGTGACAACACTTTGCCTCCCAGTTACATGGATTTCCAACGGAGACTACAGGTGACCATTCCAATAGCCATTATACAGCCATGGTCCCGTGTTGGCTATATCAGGAAATCTGCCCTGAGAAATGCCATGCGGTCTCGTTGCTGGAGTGCATGTAGACTGAAAATGGCTAAATGTCATGCAATTAGAGTTTATGTCTATTTTAAAACTGGGCACTAAGGAAATGAAAATACCCTTGCAGTGGGGCCCCCCTCTCCCCAGCCTATAAGGGTTAAATGCTTGTTTTTTCCTAGGGTGCCAAAAAACACTTTTACTCTTATCCCTTGTTACAACAGTCTCCTCTTTCCATGCAATGGGTCCCCCAAAGCCTCTTCTCTTCAGCAATCCAATCAATGGTGGCAGCTGTGACATCATTACGTACAATGTGGTCCTGCATTGTAAGTGAAGATGCCAAGGGCCCACCCAAAATCCTATAGCGTTGGAAATAAGAGGTAAGCCCTGGGGAGCAAGTGATAAGGTAACTAAAAGAGCTTTTTCTTGGTACATAAGGCAAAAACCAGCATTTATCAGTTGCAGTGTGAGGGAAGCCCCAGTGTTATTGTCAGGTCCCACACTTACCAGACAGGTGAGTCCGCTTGGGCAGAGGGTAGGCTCCCTTACGTATCCGATTCGGGGCCCCTGGTAGAGTAAACAGGAAGCCCACGAATGCGGAGTGGTACGAGGGCCTGATGTGGAGTCCTGGAGCAGGATGGTTTGGACTGGCAACTGGTAGAGCTTCAGGTAGGCTGGAACTGATGCTGAGCAGGAGTTAGACAGCGTGGTCACACACAGGCAGAGGTCGGCAGCAGGCTGGCAGCAACGGTACAAGAGGAGCAGGCAGTAACAAGGTCAAACAAGCCGGGGTCGGGTTCAGGCAGCAATCAAGGGAGGTCCAAAGGCAAGCCGGGTCACAACAGGTCAAACTTCGGGAACACAGGAACACAGGGAGGATCACAGGAACAAGACACAGAGCTGTTGATCAGGCAGCACCGAACAGGGGCAGAGGCAGGCCTAAATAGGCTGATTGGCGCCAAAACGCCGCGCACGTGCGTACGCCGATTCGCCAAAGCGCCGCGCGCCCCCGCGCACGCCCGAGCGCGCCCCCGACGCCAGCGTGCATACCAACGCCACCGGGCACGCCTGCGGTAACGCCCATAGGCAAACATGCACTAGCGCGAACGCACGTTAGCGCGGACGCGCGTTAGCGCGAACGCGCGTACGCACATCCGCCCGGACGCCACCCCGCACGCCACGGCTGGTCAGACCGGGCACGCCAGCGCCCCCTGGGACACGCGCCCCAGCACGCACGGAGACACGAGCACCAACGCGCCCCGGCGCGCACCGGCGCCCAACCAGGTAACCTCTCTGACAGTGCCCCCCTCTCAAGGGCAGACTCCGGATGCCTAGCTGGGCCATCTTTGCGGCATGAGAGGTTTTGAAAGACTGAAGAAGTTTTCTAGCATGCAGGTTACTTTCTGGCTCCCATGAGTTGTCTTCGGGTCCGTAGCCCCTCCATTTTACCAGATATTGAGTCTGATTGCGTCTTCTTCTGCAATCTAAAATTGCTTCCACCTCGAACTCCTCCTCACCGTTAACCAAGATAGGTTCAGGTGGCCCAATACTACGGCCAGAAAAAGAGTTGGGGGTAACCGGCTTCAAGAGGGACACGTGGAAGACTGGGTGTATCCTCAGGGAGTTAGGAAGTTCAAGTTCGTATGCCACATTGTTGACTTTTCTCTTAATTGGAAAAGGACCCAAATATTTAGGGCCCAGTTTCTTGGACGGACAGGCCAACTTAAGGTTAGTAGTAGATAACCAGACAGAATTGCCCGCTTCCAAAACAAGTTCTCCCCGTCTCTTCCTGTCAAAAATTCTCTTATAGTCTTCTTGAGCTTTAGTCATGGTATCCTGCAGCAACTTGTTGTTGTTTGAGAAAAAGTCCAAAGTTTTGGATACTGCAGGAACAGGGCATTCGGGGATAGATCCAGGTAAGAAGGATGGGTGGAAACCATAGTTGGCATAAAATGGTGACTGATTGGTCGCTGAGTGTAGTGAATTGTTGTACGAGAACTCCGCAATGGGAAGCAGGGAAGCCCAATCATCCTGCGAGAATGCAGAGAAACAGCGGAGATACTGCTCCAAGGTCTGGTTCGTCCTCTCAGTTTGACCATTTGACTGGGGATGATAAGCCGAAGAGAATGATAATTCGATTTCCAGGGCACCACAAAGAGCTCTCCAGAATCTGGAGGTAAACTGGACGCCTCTGTCAGAAACTATATTGATTGGTACTCCATGCAATCTGATGATCTCCTTAATAAAGATGGTAGCAGTCTCTATAGCCGAAGGGGTGCCCTTCATGGGGAGGAAGTGAGCCATTTTAGACAGCCTGTCTACTACGACGAAAATGGAAGAAAAACCTTCTGATGGAGGGAGTTCGACAATAAAGTCCATTGAAATCATGGCCCATGGTCTCTCTGGGACTGGTAGTGGTCTCAACAGACCCCAAGCTCTTGCCCGGCTACTCTTGCTTCTGGCGCAGGTATTACAGGACTCGACATATTCCTTGCAATCCTTGGTCAGGTGGGGCCACCAAAAGGTGCGTTGGACAAGATCAATTGTCTTCCGTGTGCCGAAGTGACCGGCCAATTTGTGGTCATGGCATAGGCTTAATACTCGTACCTTTAGCTCCTCAGGGACCACGATTTTATCTTTATACCAGAACAGACCATCTTTGGTACAAGCTTCAGCCGGTGGTGACATTCCCATAGAGGATCGTCTGATCTGAGAAATTAGATCCTCCTGTAAGATCAGGAAATTCCCAGAGGGGAGAATGGTGTCCGGAGACAGGGTCTTCTCAGAATCGAGAAACATCCGGGAAAGGGCATCGGATTTGACATTCTTGGATCCGGGCCTGTAGGTGATGTGGAAGATGAATCGGGAAAAAAAAAGTGCCCATCTGGCCTGCCGGGGTTTCAGCCTCTTGGCTGTCCTTAAGTATTCTAGGTTCTTATGGTCCGTGTAGACCAAAATGGGGTGAGCTGCACCTTCCAGGAGATAGCGCCATTCCTCCAGGGCTGCTTTAATGGCTAGAAGTTCCCGATCTCCCACATCATAATTTCTCTCGGAAGGGGAGAGTTTTCGTGAGAAAAATCCCACAGGGTACAGGAGTGCTTTGGCACCTTGTCTTTGTGAGAGCACGGCTCCCACCGCGACTTCGGAAGCGTCTACTTCCAGGACGAAGGGTAAGGCAGGGTTGGGATGCTTGAGGATAGTAGCTGACGTAAACAGAGCTTTGAGTCTTTCGAAGGCCGCTTGCGCCTGAGGGGTCCAGCAGAACCGGGTTCCTTGTTTGATAAGTCCCGTAATGGGAGTGATAATTGAAGAGAATCCTTTAATGAACTTCCTATAGAAATTAGCAAAGCCAATAAAGCGCTGTACTCCCTTCTTGTCTATAGGTGCAGGCCAATCCAAGATAGCGGATACTTTTTGCGGATCCATCTTGATACCGTCAGGGGAAATGACCAAGCCTAGGAACTGGATGGATTGGCGCTCGAACTCACACTTTTCGAGCTTGGCGTAAAGCCCATGTTGTCTGAGCCGGGTGAGTACATTTCGTACGTGTTTGCGGTGATCAGTCAGGGAAGCAGAGAAAACCAGGATATCATCTAGGTAAACAATGACAAATAGGTCAAGAAAGTCCCGAAAAACATCATTAACAAAGTGCTGGAAAGTGGCCGGCGCGTTGCACAGACCAAAGGGCATAACGAGGTACTCGTAGTGCCCAAATCGAGTACGGAAGGCCGTCTTCCATTCGTCCCCCTCTCTTATACGGATTAGATTGTAGGCTCCACGGAGATCCAGCTTGGTGAAAACAGTAGCAGATCCTAGTCTCTGAAACAATTCAGGAACCAGCGGTAGCGGGTATCTGTTTTTTACAGTAATTTTATTGAGCTCCCTGTAGTCGATGCAGGGACGTAGGGAGTGATCCTTCTTCTCTACGAAAAAGATGCCTGCCCCTGCTGGAGAAGTAGAGGGACGAATGAATCCTTTCTTCAGGTTCTCGTCAATATAGACCTTCAAGGTGCCCAACTCCTGCTCAGTCAACGGAAAAATCCTCCCGAAAGGAACTTCAGTTCCTGGTAAGAGTTCTATCGGGCAGTCATAGGGTCTGTGTACTGGAAGAGTTTCTGCCCCCTTTTTGCTAAAGACATCCAAGAAATCTCGGTAAGGTTCAGGAAGAATTTGATGAGACTTGACTTCTGAGTCTAGGTATAGGCAATGAGAGGAGGCCATAGGGGTTCCTTGTAAGCAGTGTTGCTTGCAATATTCCGATGAAAACTGTATTTCGCCTGTGGACCAGTTGATACTGGGATTGTGAGCCTGTAGCCAGGGCATTCCTAAGATAATTGGGAAGAGGGGAGAGGAGATGACATCCAGGCGTAAAAGTTCCTGGTGTTCCGGGCCAATGGTGGCCAGTAGAGGAACAGTTTCCTGGGTAACAGGGCCGGAGCTGAGAGAGGAACCATCCGCTAAGAAAACTGCTAACCCCTGAGCCTTGGTTTGAATAGGAATATGATGGTCCTTAATGAAGGTCCGGTCAATAAATCCACTGCATGCCCCTGAATCAACGATGACCGGTACTGGGATGCTCCTTCCAGGTAACTGCAAGACAATGGAGAGTGTTAAATGGCTACCGGTACTAGGTAGGACAGGTGCACACAATGAGGAAGACGGTAGACACTTACGCTTCTTATTGGGGCATGCTCTTGCAAAATGACCGGGCTCTCCACAGTACAAGCACAGGTTGAGTGTGCGTCTTCGGGTCTTCTCTTCTGGGGTAAGAGAGGGACGGAGCAGTCCCAACTGCATAGGCTCCGAGCCTTCCTGGGCAGAAGCGGATGAGACCAATGGAGCTTGGTGCGGGGCACTAGGGACCCTGGGCAACATCCAGGCAAGACGTGGATGACCAACTGATCTTTCAGAGCGTCTTTCCCTGAGGCGACGGTCAATTTGGATAGATAAATTGATGAGTTCCTCTAGTGTCTGGGGAACCCCCACTCGTGCCAGCTCGTCCTTTAGAGGGTCAGATAATCCCAGCCGATATTGGTGACGCAAGGCAGCGTCATTCCACTCCGTGTCGGCACTCCAACGCCTAAACTCCACGGCGTAATCTTCAGCCGCTCTGCGACCTTGTTGGAGGGAATGCAAAGTGGCTTCAGCCGTTGCCGTTAACTGAGGGTCCTCATACAGTTGGGACATGGCTAGGAAGAAGTCACTCACGGAATCAAGGGATTGAGCCTTTTGTTTCAGCAGATTGTGGGCCCAGGTTTGAGGTTCGCCAGTCAGCAAGGATATGATGAACCCCACTTTAGTAGCTTCCAGGGAGAATGTACGGGGTTGCAGGGCAAAATACAGTTCGCAAGCGTTGCGGAACGCTTGGAACTTGCTGCGATCTCCTGAAAACTTCTCGGGTGGAGGTACTCTGGGCTCTGGTGGAAGCATCACTACAGAGGGTGCTGAAGCCGCATTGGACGCTGCTCCTGAAGGAGAGGCTGAGAGGGCCTGGACCTGCCCTTCCAATCTGGTGTAGCCTTCTTGCAGACTTTTAACGGCTTGAGTGAGGCCCGCTAGGTGCCTGCACAGTTCATCCATGGGGGAGGCCCCCTGCCCGGACTCAGTCATGGCTGCCTGATACTGTCAGGTCCCACACTTACCAGACAGGTGAGTCCGCTTGGGCAGAGGGTAGGCTCCCTTACGTATCCGATTCGGGGCCCCTGGTAGAGTAAACAGGAAGCCCACGAATGCGGAGTGGTACGAGGGCCTGATGTGGAGTCCTGGAGCAGGATGGTTTGGACTGGCAACTGGTAGAGCTTCAGGTAGGCTGGAACTGATGCTGAGCAGGAGTTAGACAGCGTGGTCACACACAGGCAGAGGTCGGCAGCAGGCTGGCAGCAACGGTACAAGAGGAGCAGGCAGTAACAAGGTCAAACAAGCCGGGGTCGGGTTCAGGCAGCAATCAAGGGAGGTCCAAAGGCAAGCCGGGTCACAACAGGTCAAACTTCGGGAACACAGGAACACAGGGAGGATCACAGGAACAAGACACAGAGCTGTTGATCAGGCAGCACCGAATAGGGGCAGAGGCAGGCCTAAATAGGCTGATTGGCGCCAAAACGCCGCGCACGTGCGTACGCCGATTCGCCAAAGCGCCGCGCGCCCCCGCGCACGCCCGAGCGCGCCCCCGACGCCAGCGTGCATACCAACGCCACCGGGCACGCCTGCGGTAACGCCCATAGGCAAACATGCACTAGCGCGAACGCACGTTAGCGCGGACGCGCGTTAGCGCGAACGCGCGTACGCACATCCGCCCGGACGCCACCCCGCACGCCACGGCTGGTCAGACCGGGCACGCCAGCGCCCCCTGGGACACGCGCCCCAGCACGCACGGAGACACGAGCACCAACGCGCCCAACCAGGTAACCTCTCTGACAGTTATGCCGTGTACACACAAGCGGACTTTTCGGCCGGACTGGTTCCGACAGACCGAATCAGGCGGACAATCCGACCGTGTGTGGGCTCTATCGGACCTGCAGTGGACTTTTTCGGTCAAAAATCTGACGGACTTGGAACATGTTTCAAATTTGTCCGACGGATTTGAGTCCTGTCGAAAAATCCGCTCGTCTGTATGCTAGTCCGACGGACGAAAACCCACGCTAGGGCAGCTATTGGCTACTGGCTATCAACTTCCTTATTTTAGTCCGGTGTACGTCATCACGTACGAATCCGTCAGACTTTGGTGTGATCGTGTGTAGGCAAGTCCGTTGGTTCAAAAGTCCGTCGGAAGTCCATCAAAAGTCCGTCGAAAGTCCATCGGAAAGTCCGTCAGACCAGTCTGGTCGAAAAGTTCACCCGTGTGTACGCGGCATAAAGGGTAGTTTTTTTTTTCCTTTTTCTAAACTTTAACTGTAAAGTGTAACTTCACTTTAGTTTGAAAAAACAAACCCCTCTGGGTATGGGCCAATGATGACGGAAGGGACACCGTCCTTGTACTGGACTGGATTGGATTAACGCATGTTTGGACTTTATTTGGGATTTGTATTGGGATATTATATAATGATTATGAGATCACTACAGATTGTTTAACACATGTGGTCACTAATACTATGTTTATTTTGTTTTCTGCTTTTTACTTTCACATTTTCTTTGTGCACTAATCAATGTTGATTACATATTTATATTGTATTTATCTGCACCTTTTTTTATGCATTTATTGGAAATTTGGTAGCACAAATTTTGTGCTGGCAGCTTACCAGTGTAGGTTACCCAAGCGCCGTGATTTTCCTTTATCTTTCCCCTCTGGGTAGTCAATGACCATTGCAAGGATTTTAACAAGCTTTGTTGCAGAGTCCTACCTGTTTCTGCTCTGAAGAAAGAGCTGTTTTATACACTATGAAGACTGATTTTGAATGGGAGGTTCCAGTTCATTATAATCACCCTCTCAGGGTTCTGACAACAACTGCAGGATCTGCATCCGTTTACAAATATTCAACCCTTGTAGGACATCTCACAAAAACTGAATTTCTTATTGCAGGGGATGCCTAAAATCTGACTTGTATCTCAGTGCAGACTGCTGGGAAAACCAGTGAGCCAATCACAGAAACAGGAAATTACATTTCTGGGGGCGTTCTGTACACCAAAAGTGTACGGAACACCTCCAGGTTGCCATATTGAATAGAATTTTACAGAAAATGACAGAGCTGTGGATTGAAAAGGAAAGTTCATTTTCAATAATATTCAATTAAAATATGGCTGGTAAAGTAATTGCATGTACCATATTATTTTTTATTTGTATTTATCACATTTTTTTTGTTATTTATGTATATGTCCTAGTTGATGTATACAGTATACAGTATGTAATACAAAAAATATATATATATATATATATATATATATATATATATATATATATATATATATATATATATATATATATATATATACAGTATCAATATATGTACAATTTTGTGTACAAAAACAAAAATAAATAGATATATAGATACAGTAGTTGTGCTCATAGGTTTACATACCCTGGCAGAATTTATGATTTATTGGCCATTTTTCAGAGAATATGAATGATAACACAAAAACTTTTCTTTCACTCATGGTTAGTGTTTGGCTGAAGCCATTTATTATTAATACTGTGTTTACTCTTTTTAAATCATAATGACAACATAAACTACCCAAATGACCCTGATCAAAAGTGTACATACCCCAGTTCTAAATACCGTGTATTGCCCCTTTAACGTAAATGACAGCTTGAAGTCTTTTGTGGTATTAGTGGATGAGGCTTTTTATCTTCTCAGATGGTAAAGCTGCCTCCAGTCCCTGGAAATTCTTGGGCTGTCTTGCATGAACTGCACATTTGAGATCTCTCCAGAGTGGATCAATGATATTGAGGTCAGGAGACTGAGATGGCCCCTCCAGAACCTTCACTTTATTCTGCTGTAGCCAATGACAGCTCTCCTTGGCCTTGTGTTTTGGATCATTGTCATGTTGGAATGACCAAGTATGTCCCATGCTCAGCTTCCTGGCTGATGAATGCAAAATGTTCCTCCAGTATTTTTTGCTAACATACTGCATTCATCTTGCCATCAGTTTTGACCAAATTTCCTGTGCCTTTGTAGCTCACACATCCCCAAAACATCAGTGATCCGCCTCCGTGTTTCACAGTAGGAATGGTGTACCTTTCATCATAGGCCTTGTTGACTCCTTTCCAAATGTAGCGTTTATGGTTGTGGCCAAAAAGCTTGATTTTGGTCTCATCACTCCAAATGACTTTGTGCCAGAAGGTTTGAGGCTTGTCTCTGTGCTGTTTGGCGTATTGTAAGCGGCATACTTTGTGGCATTTACGTAGTAATGGCTTTCTTCTGGCGACTCGACCATGCAGCCCATCTTTCTTCAAGTGCCTCCTAATTGTGCATCTTGAAACAGCCACACCACATGTTTTCAGAGTCCTGTATTTCACTTGAAGCTATTTGTGGGTTTTTCTTTGCACCTGAACAATTTTCCTGGCAGTTGTGGCTGAAATTTTAGCTGGTCTACCTGACCGTGGTTTGGTTTCAACAGAACCCATCATTTTCCACTTCTTGATTAGAATCTGAACACTGCTGATTGGCATTCTCAATTCCCTGGATATCTTTTTAGATCCTTTGACAATTCTTTTGCTTTCCCCATGACTCAGAATCCAGAAACGTCAGTGCAGCACTGGATGAAAGGGTCTGTCAGGAGTCCAGAAACTCATTGACCTTTTATACACACTAATTACAAGTAAACAGATCACAGGTGAGGATGGTTACCTTTAATAGCCATTCAAACCCCTTTGTGTCAACTTGTGTGCATGTTATCAGGCCAAAATCAAAATCACCAGGGTATACAAACCCTTTTGATCAGGGTCGTTTGGGTAGTTTCTGTTGTCATTATGATTTAAAAAGAGTAAACACAGTTGATTGATAATAAATGGCTTCAGCCAAACACTAACCAAAGAAAAGTTGTTGTGTTATCAATCATATTCTCTGAAAAATGGCCAATAAATCATAAATTCTGCCAACTATAAACTTTTGAGCACAACTGTATATATATATATATATATATATATATATATATATATATATATATATATATATATATATATTTTCCACTAAGTCTAGTTATCTTTTAAGCTCATATCTGGAAAGTATGAAACCACTGACAAATAAATCATATGCAATATATACTATACTACCATAGATTTCTGATTGGCTACTTTTCCAGGCTTATAGAAGCACACAGTAAGACACTGTATATTATGACAGCGCTAATGACGCGGTCGCAGTTAGCTAACTTCCTGAACACAAATGTGAAGATTAAGTAACGGCTCGATGCAATGTCACGCTGAGCTTTGTTAGCCTTATTCCTGCCACATTATATAGCAACAACACCTTATTACACATAAGTATGTATGCTACCTGATTATTTATAGAAAATTATATACCGGATTATTTAGTCCGTGTTACTGCAGATTTAAATTAATTTCAGTGGTGGGTCCAAAGTGCAGCAAAACCTGTATTCAGAGGATGTAAATAAGATGAAACACCATATACAGCAAAAACAGTGGGACATTTTTTTCTCTGCATTACAGTCTACAGCACAGGGAAAGACAGGAAACATGGTGAATATCAGCATTGTACAAGGGGGTTATGCAACTCCCCGAATTAAAATCAATAAGGACACATACATATATCAATTCTTTGCCAGTGGCAAAACAAGTTATTATGAGACCCCATAGCAACTCTGCTCTAAAAGATGTTTTATTAGTAAAGACGACAAACTCTAAAACATAGTTATCTGTATTCAGAGAATGTAACAGAACAAGTTTATTCCCTGAAGAACTGATATATTATATAAACTGTACATCTAATATATATATATATATATATATATATATATATACAGTATATGTACAAGTATATACTGTACGTATATATAAGACATTTGCAAATAATTTATTCCTTTATTTTTATATACATATGTGTGTGTGTGTGTGTGTGTGTGTGTGTGTGTATGTATGTATGTATGTATATATATATATATATATATATATATATATATATATATATATATATATATATATATATATATATGTATATGTGTATGTGTGTGTATATATATTTGTATGTATGTATGTATGTATGTATGTATGTATATATATATATATATATATATATATATATATATATATATATATATTAGGGCTGTGGAAATTAAAGATTAATTCCTTGATTAATCGTTCATTTTTTTTAAAGATCAAAATTTTGTTTGATCGGTACTCACCACTCCACCGGCTTCCGGGTCTTCAGGGAGTTCCATCTGAGATCCGGTGACGTCGATGTTCCCAGTTAATCACATCCATATTTACCATCACTGTCCAGGCTGTCCGGTGACGTCACGGACATCGACGTCACCGGACTCCTCCCCCCCTTCCCCAAATAGGGGAAGTCCGGTGACGTCGATGTCCGTGACGTCACCGGACAGCCTGGACAGTGATGGTAAATATGGATGTGGTTAACTGGGATCATTCAGTGAGCTAAGTTTAGGCAAATTTGATAACCAAATTTAACAGTCAATGTTCTAGATAAGTTTTATAATTAAAGTTAAACTAAATTTCTAAGTTTTTCTTAAAGTTTAATTTAAAAAAAAAATGAGTTACGTCAGTGCTACAGTTTGAATTTAAAACGTATTTGTGTGAACTGTGAAGTTAAGTCATGGATTGTGGAAACTAACTAGTGTCAGGTGATTGTATATAGTGTATACCACATTTACCACTGACTAATGGAGAGTTGCAATGCAAGGAGATTAGCTAAAAGTAGTTGGATCTGTATGTGTGTTATAATTAATCGAAATTAGTTGAATAATCGATTAAAAAAAAATCGATTAATCGAACACGAAAATTTGAATCATAAATAAATATATATATATATATACTGTATATACCTTTGGTTCTGGATGTGCATCTGGCTTATGGGATATATAAGATATGTGATGGAACAGACATGTAAATACTTTCTATTTAAAGTGACGCTAAAAAATATCCTTATTCTCTAGAAATAACCCATACACATCCACTACTTCCTGAAACTTAAAGTGATTGTAAAGCTTTGTTTAAAAAAAAAATAACAAGCATGCCTATACTTACCTCCTCTATGCAATGATTTTGCACAGAGCAGTCCAGATTCTCCTCTTCTGGGGTCCCCCCGTGGCGCTCCTCCTCTTCTCGAGTGCCCCCCCGGAAAGCCGCTCTCCCTGGGGGTACTCGTGCGGGCGCGTTCCCGAGACCTGCTGTGGCGTCCATTGACACAGACAGCGGGACCGTCCCCCCGTCTCACTGAATTTGATTGACAGCAGCGAGAGCCAATGGCTCCTGCTGCTATCAATCCATCCAATGAGGACACGAGACAGTGGCTGGAGCTGCTGTGCTTGTCCCCGTCGCTGGAACGATCGGGTTCAAGTAAGTAAAGCGAGGGGGCCTGGGGGGGGGGGGGGGGGGGGCTGCATCAGGAAAGGTTTTTCACCTTACTGCATAGAATGCAGTAAGGTGAAAAACCCCGAGGGTTTACAACCTCTTTACTCTTTTTTTTGATGAAATAATTCCTTATTGTGTTTTTCTGCTTCCTTGTAACTTCCCTGTGAGCTCCTGAACCTCTCCTTTAGGGCTCCACTCACACATGTACAACTCCAACTTTGGAGTGCAACTTTGGATGACTGTAACTTGGATACGATTTTGGCTTTGACCAGTGATAATGGACAACTGTTGCACACAAGTTGCATTGCATAACATTCAGGTACGACTTTTATGCAACTTCGGAGGGTCAACCTAGAAGTCTATGGCCCTCAAGTTGCAGGAAAGTCAGACCAAAGTAGTGCATGAACTACTTTAAAGTTGCTACAACTTTAAGTCGCACATATATGAACGGTTATCATTGGAAAACATGGGGAATGACTTGTCATGCAACTTTGATATCCAAAGTTGGATGACAAGTCACACAAGTTTGAATGGAGACCTACCCCTTACTTCTGGAGTGAGCAGTGCACGTTAGTTGCAGTCATGTACCGCAATGTTTTTCAACTCCAGTCGTCAAGTACCCCCAACAGGTTATGTTTTCAGACTTTCCATTATTTTGCTCAGCTGATTTGATCAGTTTCACTGCCTTAGTAATTACCATCTAATCATCTGAGTGAAATCCTGAAAATATGACGTGTTGGGGGTACTTGACGACTGGAGTTGAGAAACATTGATCTACTGTACACTGCTCTTCGCACACTACAAACCTGATAGTCCATTCTGGGAGCAAGCAAGAGAGGGTGTGCTATGTTCCTAAATACAGTGGGACCATGGAGAACGAACGTAGCCACCCTCGAACAGGAGGTTAATACCACATATTACCATCTAAAAACTGGAACAAAAAAGAAGGGAAGGGGGAAGGGAAAGGAAGAGAAGAGAAGAGGAGGGGGAAGGAAGGGAAGGGGAAGGAAGGGAAGGGAAAGGAAGAGAAGGGAAAGAAAGAGGAAGAAGGAGAGTGAGAGACAGAGGAAGAGTATGGGAAGAGGAAGAGGAAGTGGAAGAGGAAGTGGAAGTGGAAGAGGAGAGGAGATGTCAATGTTTCCTATTACAACACCTGGGCCAATCCTATGGTTATAGATAACTTACAATCATATCTCCCAGCTGTTAATCAAAAGCTACTTCCCCTTTTTTAATCAGTTCATTAGGTTGTCAACTATAGATTGATTATTCCTATTGGGGGAGCTCAATCAGAAAATAAATCGCACATTTATTGAAGCGTGTTTGGTCACCATTATCCTTGCTAGTTATTCTTTCTTTACAGGGGATACGCCAAGCCCATGCATCTGAAATGAAAATTAGAATTTGATTAGATAGTGAGGAGAGGAGAGGAGAGGAGAGGAGAGGAGAGGAGAGGAGAGGAGAGGAGAGATGGAAAGAGGAGAGGAGAGAAGAGATGGAAAGAGGAGAGGAGAGAAGAGATGGAAAGAGGAGAGGAGAGAAGAGATGGAAAGAGGAGAGGAGAGAAGAGATGGAAAGAGGAGAGGAGAGAAGAGATGGAAAGAGGAGAGGAGAGAAGAGATGGAAAGAGGAGAGGAGAGAAGAGATGGAAAGAGGAGAGGAGAGAAGAGATGGAAAGAGGAGAGGAGAGAAGAGATGGAAAGAGGAGAGGAGAGAAGAGATGGAAAGAGGAAAGGAGAGAAGAGATGGAAAGAGGAGAGGAGAGAAGAGATGGAAAGAGGAGAGGAGAGGAGAGATGGAAAGAGGAGAGGAGAGGAGAGATGGAAAGAGGAGAGGAGAGGAGAGGAGAGAAGAGATGGAAAGAGGAGAGGAGAGGAGAGATGGAAAGAGGAGAGGAGAGGAGAGGAGAGAAGAGATGGAAAGAGGAGAGGAGAGGAGAGGAGAGGAGAGGAGAGGAGAGGAGAGGAGAGGAGAGAAGAGATGGAAAGAGGAGAGGAGAGGAGAGGAGAGAAGAGATGGAAAGAGGAGAGGAGAGGAGAGATGGAAAGAGGAGAGGAGAGGAGAGGAGAGAAGAGATGGAAAGAGGAGAGGAGAGGAGAGGAGAGGAGAGGAGAGGAGAGGAGAGGAGAGGAGAGGAGAGAAGAGATGGAAAGAGGAGAGGAGAGGAGAGAAGAGATGGAAAGAGGAGAGGAGAGGAGAGAAGAGATGGAAAGAGGAGAGGAGAGGAGAGAAGAGATGGAAAGAGGAGAGGAGAGGAGAGGAGAGGAGAGGAGAGGAGAGGAGAGGAGAGAAGAGATGGAAAGAGGAGAGGAGAGGAGAGAAGAGATGGAAAGAGGAGAGGAGAGAAGAGATGGAAAGAGGAGAGGAGAGGAGAGATGGAAAGAGGAGAGGAGAGGAGAGGAGAGAAGAGATGGAAAGAGGAGAGGAGAGGAGAGGAGAGAAGAGATGGAAAGAGGAGAGGAGAGGAGAGGAGAGAAGAGATGGAAAGAGGAGAGGAGAGGAGAGAAGAGATGGAAAGAGGAGAGGAGAGGAGAGAAGAGATGGAAAGAGGAGAGGAGAGGAGAGGAGAGAAGAGATGGAAAGAGGAGAGGAGAGGAGAGGAGAGAAGAGATGGAAAGAGGAGAGGAGAGGAGAGAAGAGATGGAAAGAGGAGAGGAGAGGAGAGAAGAGATGGAAAGAGGAGAGGAGAGGAGAGGAGAGAAGAGATGGAAAGAGGAGAGGAGAGGAGAGGAGAGAAGAGATGGAAAGAGGAGAGGAGAGGAGAGGAGAGAAGAGATGGAAAGAGGAGAGGAGAGGAGAGGAGAGATGGAAAGAGGAGAGGAGAGGAGAGGAGAGAAGAGAAGAGATGGAAAGAGGAGAGGAGAGGAGGGAAGGAAGGAAGGAAGAAAAGAAGGTGTCATGGGATGAAATGTTTCTTATTACAACACCTGAACTGATCCTGTGCTTATAGTGAAAGTAAACCCTCCTACTTAGTTGCATTAATTTTTAAAGGTCCTAGCAGGTGCTTCCATAAACACAAGTGCTTATATCAGAAGAGATCTTTAAAGGTCTGCCATTATAAGACATTAGCATGACTTTTCATCTAAGCTTAATTTCATCTACCTCCCTCTTCATTTGTTCCTCAGAGTTCTGAGCTAATCAGGTTGCACTCACCAATCTCAATTAAAAATGCAAGTTGGCATTAATTATCTACAAATGGCAGATGTTAATAAATCTCAAATACTTCTACCTTCTACCTTCTAGCGGGCCTTGGGCTGTCTTACAAGCAGATGTTACTCCGCTATAAGAGGTCAGGTGCTTTGCTGTGAAATGAACCAACTCTACTGTAAAAGATACAAATTTTGAGAATTTCTTATTAAGCTATAAACTACTTCTTGAGAAAAAAAATAAAAATAAAGGTTTCCTATTATGCAGCCATATTTTTGTTAAAGAGTATTTTTTTTAATATATTCATGAAAATAATTGTTCTAACCCACATATATGTATTTAAATTGTTACTAAACCCACAACAGTAAAATCAGTCTGTATATGCATTAAGGCATGCTTGTTATAATCACTGTGGAACCTAAGGGGTTAATCCTCTGCATTGTGTAAAAAGGCTGTTTGATCCTGTCTTCTCTGATCCTACCCTTCTTCCACTGTCCCCAAACCATCTACTGGTAGTACAGAGTCGTGGGGTTACTCTCATAGCTGTCAACAGTCCTGAATTTGCTGGGACAGTCCCGAAAATCCGACCCATGTCCTGCTTTCTTATTGTCCCGGTAAGAATCGTGAAAATTGTCCCGTGACACTCTGTCACAAAAGTGAGAACACCCCTCACATTTTTGTAAATATTTTCTTCTATCTTTTCATGTGACAACACTGAAGAAATGACACTTTGCTACAATGTAAAGTAGTGAGTGTACAGCTTGTATAACAGTGTAAATTTGCTGTCCCCTCAAAAAGACTCAACACACAGCCATCAATGTCTAAACCGCTGGCCACAAAAGTGAGTACACCCCTAAGTGAAAATGTCCAAATTGGGCCCAGTTAGCCATTTTCCCTCCCTGTTGTCATGTGACTCGTTAGTGTTACAAGGTCTCAGGTGTGAATGGGGAGCAGGTGTGTTAAATTTGGTGTTATCGCTCTCACTCTTTCATACTGATCACTGGAAGTTCAACATGGCATCCCATGGCAAAGAACTCTCTGAGGATCTGAAAAAAAGAAATGTTGCTCTACATAAAGATGACTTAGGCTATAAGAAGATTGCGAATGACCCTGAAACTGAGCTGCAGCACGATGGCCAAGACATACAGCTGTTTAACAGGACAGGTTCCACTCAGAACAGGCCTCGCCATGGTTGACCAAAGAAGTTGAGTGCACATGTTCAGCGTCATATCCAGAGGTTGTCTTTGGGAAATAGACGTATGAGTGCTGCCAGCATTGCTGCAGAGGTTGAAGGGGTGGGGGGTCAGCCTGTCAGTGCTCAGACCATACGCCGCACAGTGCAATGAAATTGGTCTGCATGGCTGTCATCCCAGGAGGAAGCCTCTTCTAAAGATGATGCACAAGAAAGCCTGCAAACAGTTTGCTGAAGACAAGCAGACTAAGGACATGGATTACTGGAACCATATCCTGTGGTCTGATGAGACCAAGATAAACTTATTTGGTTCAGATGGTGTCAAGTGTGTGTGGCGGCAACCAGGTGAGGAGTACAAAGACAAGTGTGTCTTGCCTACAGTCAAGCATAGTGGTGGGAGTGTCATGGTCTGGGGCTGCATGAGTGGTGCGAAAACTGTGGGGGGGTTCCGTTAATTGAGGGAACCATAAATCCCAACATGTACTGTGACATACTGAAGCAAATCATGATCCCCTCTCTTCGGAGACTGGGCCGCAGGGCAGTATTCCAACATAATGACCCCAAACACACCTCCAAAACGACCACTGCCTTGCTAAAGAAGCTGAGGGTAAAGGTGATGGACTGGCCAAGCATGTCTCCAGACCTAAACCCTATTGAGCATCTGTGGGGCATCCTCAACAGAAGGTGGAGGAGCGCAAGGTCTCTAACATCCACCAGCTCTGTGATGTCGTCATGGAGGAGTAGAATTGGACTCCAGTGGCAACCTGTGAAGCTCTGGTGAACTCCATGCCTAGGAGGGTTAAGGCAATGCTGGAAAATAATGGTGGCCACACAAAATATTGACATTTTGGGCACAATGTGGACATTTTCACTTAGGGGTGTACTCACCTTTGTTGCCAGTGGTTTAGACATTAATGGCTGTATGTTGAGTTATTTTGAGGGGGCAGCAAATTGACACTGTTATACAAGCTGTACACTCACTACTTTACATTGTAGCAAAGTGTCATTTCCTCAGTGTTGTCACATGAAAAGATAGAATAAAATATTTATAAAAATGTGAGGGGTGTACTCACTTTTGTTAGATACTATATATATATATATATATATATATATATATATATATATATATTATTATTATTTTGGGTAGAATAGGTAAGGGTAAAACGCTGTAATTTTAAAAAAACAGTTTTTTTTGTTTTTTTTTTAAATCTGTGTCTCAAGTTGGAGATTTTTCTTTGCTTCCTGTCTTTAAGACTGAATGGGAAGTGAGAGGATATCTTTCCAATATGAGGGATATTCCCTCTCAGAAAGTTGTCATGGCAACAAGTGTGCCCACTGGAAAATTTCCATTATTTTCCTGTTCTGGTAGCAACTCAAAATTATGGATTTACCTGCACCTCAATTCTGGATGACACTGTCGATCAGGATAGTTGGAGAGAGTGAATCTAAGTATCAGAGATACCAACAGCAATAAAAACCAAAAAGTGATTCTGAACCCTCACCAATCTACCCAAATCTAAAATAAAAACATTTTAGTTGTACATCATCCTTCCTACATACACTCATACCTTCATGAAGGTCCTTACATGTAGGAATAAAATTTTCTTTCTATTGTCACCATTGCTGATAAGGAAATACAGTTTGGCCTATTGGGCGAGGGGTGGTGACTCACATAGCTCCCAACTGTCCCTGATTTGGAGCAATGTCCCTCTTTCCTTTATTCCTCCACTTTGTCCCTCATTTTAGTCTGATCTATATAGTTGTACTGTATATATAATGCACTTTTTATCTATCAAAAAGTGTTTTCCAGCGCTAAACCTTTCATCTGATTTCCAAATTACTGCATTAGTAAATTCCAAAAGCCAATATAAGGAATAGTAAAGGGTAAAAAAAAGCACTTTTGGGTTTCACCAAATTTTTTTTGTACAATTCTCCTTTAAGGGGGCATGACAAGGGGTGTGTCCTATGCCTGCATACTTTTGCTGACAGGTGTCCCTCATTACCATCTCAAAAAGTTGGGAGGTATGGACTCTATCCACCTGCCATCATGGTGCCACCAACATGTAACACCAGAGCTTTCACTGGGTAGATTGTACCTTGAAGGGTGGGCTATCAGAAGGTACTTCACAGATTTACTTCCTATGTTATAAATTGTGCTGCCAGTCAATCATATATGGCAAATGAGATGGAGGCACACAAGGCACTGTATATTACTCTCACCCAAACACTCTGCAAGGTCAAAAGATAATATAATATGGTCATATTTGGTTGATTCCACACCGTCTCATTTCAAAGGCATTCTGTGCTTCTCAATTAGAGTAGAGCGGAAGTACAACCATGTTAATAACAATGTATTTATTTATTTTTATGCTGTCGTTTGCAACAGACTTCAGCTCCGCTCAAACACCCTTTCCTTTGTAATGATGAATGGGGCACAAAGTATTTGAAGACACACAAAATTGATTTTATGTTGATGAGAAGCCCCTTTTAATGGATGGTCTGCCTATACCGTTAACTTGATTAACTCCCATGAGATGCAGTCACAGCTGTATCAATGACTTTGACTTGTTTCACAATATGTGCATTCAGATCCCTCGTGTCCAAAAAATACAGTAAACTTGTGGCCATAATAGAACTTTTAAGCCGCAGCTGAATTGTAAAACAGATACCTAAAAGTGCCAGCAGCTTCCTAATGAGCACCTTGAGGTTCTCCTATATGCAAGTACCAAGTTCAGAGACAAAAGTCAAGTTTGGGTCTATTCACCTACCTCCCACTCCCACTCTGTTGGTGAATGAGTCCACCCATCGAGTTCAGGAGCAGAAAAAATGGCCCAAGGGTTCAGGAGCAGAAAAGCAGGAGCAGAAAGAATGACTGTGAGGTTCCATGCACAGTGGACTTAAAAAAACGATGATTCTACAGGCGTTTGACGTTTTTTTCACCTGCTTCTAGAAGCACTTCTTTTGTGTTCTATGTGTCTTTGCACATTATGACTACTACAATGGTGTTTTCTGTCAGGGACGTTCAGAGGCAGGAAAAAACCCTTCTCTATCGCGTTTTCTGGAGAAGTTTAGGAACTGTAAAAACATCAGTCTCTCCTAACTTCCTCTTATCTCTTCTAAACGTCAACTTTCAATGTTTTTTTAGTAAAAAAAAAGGTGTGTTGTCACTGTACATCATTTCCTGGCTTTACAGGAAGTATCTTTTGACCCTGTCCATTGTCTCCAACCTTTTATGAGAGAGCCACACGTTCAGACATAACCAGGAGGGAGGTCACACAACATCAGTTGATTGCAGCTGTGCAAGGACATGCCAACCTCTGGGATAAATCTCACCCAGATTATAAAGACAGAATTATACAACATTCATCCAGGGAGGAGATAGCGTGAATTGGAGCACCCTGAGTATTCGGAAGAGTAGAATTGAAGAGAAGAGTGGCATGGCTCTTGATGGCTCAGGAATCTATATTCACAATATATTTTGCTCTGTTTGTCCAAAATGGCACCCAGCAAAAAAAGGCTGTAAAAATGCTTATTTTGGGAGTAAAACATTTTGTAGAGGGGAGTGTAGTGCAAAAATAAACTAAGCCTATAAACTAAAATGCTCTTAAACTCTCATAGACTTGCCTAAACTTTGTACAATATGCTTTCAATTTGCGTTTTTTATGCCACGTTTTTTAAGCTAAAAACATTGACGTTTTTTCTGCTCCTAGTGTGCACGGAGCCTAAAGGAGAAAAGGAAGGGAAGGAAAGAAGAAAACAAAGAAAACAGGTGAAGGAAGAGGGAGGAGTAACCGGGTATAGAATATAGGGAAGAGATAATAATGACTGGGAAATCTGAAGAAAGAGGAATGAGAAATTAGAGAAGGTTAAAAAAGCGAGGGAAATGTATTAAAGGTGAAGGTAGAGAAAAGAGGGGCTGACAATGTTAAGGTGTTACTAAACCCACAACGGTAAAATCAGTCTGTATATGCAGTAAAGCATGCTTGTTATACTCACTGTGGAACCTAAGGGGTTAATCCTCTGCATTGTGTAAAAAGGCTGTTGGATCCTGTCTTCTCTGATCCACCCCTTCGTCCACAGACCCCAATCCATCACCTGATAAGACAGGTGCAGATTTGGAGTCAATCTGTGCACATGCTCAGTTTGGTGTTTTGTTTTTTTTTTTCTCTTGGGAGGGTGCATGCGATTAGCACAGGGCCAATAGTCTCGACAGAGGGTCATGCAACCTCATAGGATAGTCAGAGTAGAATGAAAACTCATCCTACAAGCTTTAACTAGGCACCGATAAAAGTCACAAGATTGCTATATACTGCTGATGAGAAAAGGTATTTAGCAGTTTATATTTACTAAATGAATTGCATTTCCATGTTCTGTGTACTGTGGGAGACCAGATATAGGGAATGCAGGCTCCTGGGTTTAGTGACACTTTAAGGAAAAGGGAGGGGTAACTGGGGAGGGTGAAGGAAGATGAACAAGAGACCAGTTGTCTTGTTTCACACTTTGTTTATGTGAAGGCCTTATGTCCAAGAAAATACAGTAACCGAAAATACAGTAAGCTTGTAGATATAATAGGGCTGTTAAGATGTGTAAAAATTGTAAACTAAATGCATAAAGGTGCCAGCAGGTTCTTTAAAAATTTGTTTTTTCTTATATGAAAGTATTAAAATATAACTAAAGGCAATACTTTTTTTAGTTTTGGATAGAGCGGAGAGGGATTAGAACGCCTGGCAGGTTGTATTGCTGTCTGTGCCGCCCTCTCTAGTTGTCATGTTTATGATTATCATTGAAAGTTAAAGTAAAAGAAAATCCCAAATTTTGGGTTGTTCCCAGAAACTTAATAGAGGGGAAATCTTCCAATTAGGACACTAGTTCTGGTGACCTTTGGGTCCCCAAGAGATTCCTTAATTTGTAGGGATTACCTCCCACTTCCTGTTTTGGCTATGGAACAGGACGTTAAGGGAAATCTCCGCAATGGGACACAGATGACGAACATAAACCTGACAGGTTTTTTAACCCACCCTTGTTCTATGCAATGTAAAAACAAGTTTTGCCTGGAGTTCTACTTTAAGTTCAGAAATCGGCATCAAGTTTGGGCCCATCCATCTAGCTCTCACATAACTCTGTTGGTCAATGAGGCCACCCTTTATAATGATGGGGCACAAGGGAAGAGAAGAAGGAGCAGCTGAAAAGGGGTAGGGGAAGAAAGGAGAGGAGAGGGAGAGGGAGCGTGGGAGAGGGAGCGGAAGAGGGAGTGGGAGCATGGGAGAGGGAGCGGAAGAGGGAGTGGAAGAGGGAAAGGGAGAGGGAGAGGGATAGAGGCAGAGGGGTAGAGGGAGCGGGAGTGGGAGAGGGAGAGAGAGTGGGAGAGGGAGAAGGAGAAGAAGAGGGGGAAGGAGAAGAGGAGGGGGGAGGGACTGGGTATAGAGAAGGAAGAAGGAGACATTATGTGAAGGAACATCTAAATGTAGCTGAGAAGGGTGGAAAGAGAGGAACAGAGAGGGGAGGGGAGGAGAGGAGAGGAGAGAGAGAGGGAGTGGGAAAGAGAGAGGGATTAGGAGAGGGAGAGAAAGAGAGAGAGAGGGAGTGGGAGAGGGAAAGGAAGAGGGAGAGGGATAGGGGGAGAGGGGGCGGGAGAGGGAGTGGGAGAGGAAGTGGGAGAGGGAGAAAGAGAAGAAGAGGGGGAAGGAGAAGAACAGAGAGGAGGGACTGGGTATAGAGAAGGAAGGAGACATTAGGTGAAGGAACATCTAAATGTGTCTGAGAAGGGTGGAAAGAGAGGAATGAGAGGCTAGGAGGCTAATCAAAGGGCAAGGATAGGAAAGCTTTAAGGAGAAAACTGAGAGGTCAGGAGAAGGGAAGGAAGAGAGAATAATGGCTAGGAAGTGTGAAGAAAGAGGAATGAGAAGATATGGAAGTTTAAGGAAAGGGGGGATGTAGTAAAGGTGGAGGGAGAGAAAGGAGAGGCTGACAAGGTGAAGGGAAAGAGAGGAGTCGTTGGGAGGACAAAAGAAGACAAGTAAACGGCTTAAAATGTACAAAAAAATTAGATTAAGGTACATTAAGTAAACCTTCTTATTTTGGCTTAGCCGGTTCCCTTGGAGTCCCTCTATAAAGCTTAATTTTTGCCCATTGATGGGCTTTAGTTTTTCTTGTAGTGTAGAATGTCTTGCAGCCTTAATTCTCCAATTACACACCTACTCTTACTCCAGGAGTTCACATTGTAATTTTTACAAAGCTAAAATCCTCCTCCTGTTGCAACCCAGGGATTGGTCAACATTTTAATAAAGGAAGAAATAAGAGTTAATTTGTGAGTATGGAGCCGACTTTCTTTCCACTTGACAGCCCTGGGGGGGGAGGGGGGATGCCGGATAACATTGGCCTGCTCTGAATGGAATTCAAATTAAAGACCTTTTAGTTATACGACACAGATCCCAAATCGAGAAGAAAGGGAAGTCATTTTAAGGGTTATAATTTTGCAGTTTACATTTACACCTCATTCACTCCAAGGCACTTCTCACTAAATTGGAATATTTATAGGGAAATGATAAAGATTATGGGGACCTCACAATGAAGGCGGCACGTCCAAGAACAATCACATGGAGAGGGCAATAATGAAGGTTATACTTTGAAAGCTTTGATAAAAATCAGAGATAGTAATCTCTACAGGGATGGTGGTTTTGCATCACTGGCTCTCTATTCCCTACGATATTATTAAAATAGCATCATGACTTTGTGCGTTAAGTGGCCAAGCCCCTTCCACTATTCCCTAATACCATTAAAAGATTATCAGCGTGGAAGAAGGAGGCAATTGCGCTGCTAGGCAGAATATGGAAAGAATAATTGTTTGTGCACAGACCAGTGTGAATATCTGATGAGCTTTATGTCACATAATTAGAAATAGTGAAAAGGCCATCTTATAAAACAGTTGCAATATAGCATTTCTACAGCTTAAAATAGACCTGAACTCAAAAATTAAGGTTTGAAAAGTTATAGGGAAAATCTAGAAGTATTAATTGTGCCTAAACATAACACTAGAAAAGTATTTACTTCTGGAATTTCTCCTGAAATAGAGCAACACGCTTCCTGATATATAGGAATGCCTTGGCATGACTATGTGCAGCCTCATTGTATGAGGGTAGTCTGAAAAGTTCACGGCCTGACATGGAAGGAGTGACCACCTAGACATGAAACGTTATCATGCGCCAAGCCACTCTTCCAGATGTTCAGTGCTGAAAATGGCGCATACACATTATACGGTTTTCATGTGCTCTTTGCAAACAGCTGGAACCCTCCTGTAGTTAACTTGAAAATGGAGAAGGTGGAAGAAGAAGGCTTAAAGTGTTCCATCAGGGACAATGAGATGGCAACAGTCTTCTGAAACTCCCAGGGTGTGTAAAAGCAGTGCAGAAGATTGTTGCCATCACTTTGCCCACTGATGGAGCACTTTGAGCCTTCTTCTTCCACTTCCACAAGAGCAGATGAAAACCATACAACGTACACGCTCCATTTTCAGCGGTAAACATCTGGAAGAGTGGCTCTGTGCAGTAAAAAAGGTTTAATGTCTGTGTGGTCACTCCTTCCGTGTCGGGCAAAGCCTTGCCTCTACCAAGATGGTGGCCTCCATAAAGAGGCACTGTGCAGAACAAGGCATGGTAAGTCAGGAATGGGGTAAAGATCAGCAGCAAAATGACCAAAGGCAATGCTGAAAACTAGAAAAGTATTTACAATATAAATTAAAGTAAATGGTAGCGCTGACTCAATAAACAATATATATCAATATACCCAGTGACAGGTGATGGTGATTAAAACTCATACATTAGTGAACAAAATAAAACTAACAAATGAAGTCCGTGATTAAAGAGTCCATAAATGAGACTAGGATGTCTCAAATGAAAAATATAAGATGAACAAAAATGTATATATATATATATATATATATATATATATATATATATATACTGATATGAGATTTTCACAGCTTTCAACCCCACCACGTGCAAGCAGTGTTTCCACTCCTCTTTATGCAAAAGAAGAAAAAACAGGAAAGGCGCCTCTTAGTAAAACTGTAAATTTAATGATATAATTCCATTAAAAGCACTCACATGTAACACTTTGTTAGTCCGGCATGGGAAGCCTCAGTATAGGCATACAGGATTGTGTCCTCTCATGTCAAACAGCCATGTTCCTCTCTTGCTGCCGGCTGGTCTGTACGGCGTAAGCATCCGGGATTCAGTGAAAATCCAGAACGAGGCTTGGACATCCGCCGAGCAGTCGATTGGAGGGCTGGGACGCTGGAACGCAAATCCAAATGTATGTGCTGTACTGTAGTTAAGCGATGCGTTTCAGAGCATGCGCATTGAAGCGCGCTCCTTTCTCAAGCTAGCTAAGAGAAAGAGGCGCCTTTCCTGTTTTTTCTTCTTTTGCATACCTGGAGTGGCTTCACCTCCCTTCAAAAGGCTGCCCTTCCCATAGACTGCATGTATCTCACAAAGAGCTTTTTGCTCAAAAGGACATTCTGTTGATATACATTGAGATATACGTGTCTCTTCTTTTGTTTCCACTCCCCTTTGGTTATGCACTCATCAAATAGTGATGCCTTGCACTCTCATACTCGGACAAGCTGTTATAGCTGCAAAGGGTGGGCCAACTCAACATTGAACGCTACGGACTAAGACTGGGATGCCATTAAAGTTCATGTGCGTGTAAAGGCAGGTGTCACAATACTTTTGGTTTATATATATATATATATACACCCCCAGAGGAGCCGCTTAAGTATAACTGTTTCTGTACTCTGCCCCTCAACCCCCAGAACAATCTCAGCTCCTCTGGCACACCTGGCAATAGTGTAAGTGCGAGGACCAATGAAAAACACACCCGTTATGATAAAACACAGAATCGTCTTTACTGTAATGTTTCTGTGGCAAAGTAACATTAATTATTTGAAGAGCAATAACTGAGATCAAGAGCAGTATAACTCAATATAGCATATCAGGCTGCTTTCAGGGGATTCCACAATGGTGAATAACCCCGAAGCAGAGGTAAACACTCTAATAGCAATAAATCACAATATGGCAACTTTATACCGGATTGGTTACCGCTCTACCTAACTTTGGCTCTATGAGTCCAGGCAGGAGGAGAGCAGAGGAATGACCCTCGCTTATGTCAGACCTCTCTCTTCTGTCCCCTGACACCACAGGCCCAACTATGAACACTGTACCTAATTCAGTGTTCAGTGGCGTAACTCCCAAGTCAGGCTATCCCACAAATACACTGCATATACAGAGCCCTGAGTATGTGTGTGCGGGCCCGTATGGCACCAGTAATTTCAGTCCCTTGGAAGAAGAATGAGGCCTTGGATCTTCGACTAGTCACTTTAGGTGGTGCACTAGAACTCCTGCTTGGCAAAGTGTAACTGTGGTATGATGACAGTCTCCAGACAGCAAGACGGACACTTTAACTGCTTAACTAAGCTTCAATGAGACCCAGGTTTTGGCATGTCTGGGCAAAGTGAAGTAACTATGTCTGTGTGCAGTGTCTTTGTTTCCTGCAAATGGGCAAGTGCTCTCTCACCAATCCTGCTGTCAAAGCCCAAACAAATGTCCTGGAGCAGGTATGCTCTTCTGATAACCCGACTGGTTCCCTCACACTGGACCGCATGTGCACCTTGATATGCACCCGGGATCCCCTCTCAGGCTGGAAGCCCCCAACTGGCCGTGGATGGCTGAAAAGAAGTGGTGGACTGACCTGGAAGGCAACACCTCACCCCTGGGTTCAGTCTCTTCTCCTGCCTTGTGGTTACTAACTCCCCTCAGCCAAACAAGATGGTGTCCTGGTTCTTTTTCCCCCCAGAGCATGCTGGGGTGTGTTGTTCTGTCCCCTATGGACTGCCTTGGGGTCGTTTGCTCAAGGGACTACAATTGTCCCACAATTCCGTGCTGCTGTCCTGCTTGTTAATGATTGGCTCCCTCCCCCTGCCAAGGAGGATGCAGAGGAGGGAGCAGACGATCCGATGGCTGTGTGTGTGTGCAGTCAGTGAGGAGGAGAGGGAGGGGGAGAAGTCCCCTGCAGAAGATGACAGGCATGCTCTCCCTTCAGTGAGTGCCTTGGCCAGATTAGGATGGCCGTGGGAGATGTGGGGTACCCGCTACATTCTAATGTTTTTCATTTCTGTTTTAAACTGAATGGGTTGTTTTACAAGGTATGGGTTCACATACTGTTTGCTTTAATGTGAGACTACTTAGTGATCTTGAAAGATGATTTAGATTACTTTAAAGGGAGCGGTGTATCAAGCAATCATTTTTTACTCCTAAAACTTATCAACTATCATTTTGAATGACTCTAAAGTTGTTATTATATAGAATTTTCGACAGCGCCAGTTGTTTTTCTTTCATCTTTTCATCACAATTCCATTATATTGAAAGGATACAAAAGTACAAAAAGGGGATAGACAAGAGAAGAAAGTAAATAAAAGAATTGAGTAAATAAATGTAACACAGAAATGGAGAAGACTGACAGCAGAAAAAACACTAAGGAGCTGATTTACTAAAGCAAATAGACTGAATTTTGCAAGTGCAATTTCACTCCGCAGGGACATTTGCTCCAGAGCTTACCAAATGAGGCAAAGCTTTACTTTGCAAAGAATACCCAATCCATGCAAGGAAAAAAAAAAAAACGCAACATTTTTGTTTGCACATAAATGGATGATGGAGGTCAGCAGAGCTTCCCCCCATTTACTAAGCTCTGGAGCAAATGCCCTTGCAGAGTGCACAGTCTATTTGCCTTAAAGCATTTGTTACCCCAGAACTTCAGATTTCTGATACGTGCCTGCTGTACCATGTACTTGTATGAGAATGTATACTGTTCTCTTTGTATTGCTTGCTTTATGTGAAGGCAGTCAGGTACTGCTCAGCTGCCCTACTCCTGTAGCTAATGCTCCCAGCACCACCTCTTCAGGCACTGCCAGCCCGCCTGGCTGCAGCTGCCCCTTTCACTAGTCCTCCTGACTAAGACTCCACAGTCCTCGCAGATTGACTCTGCATCCATCCCAGACTGCTTGCACCCAGTCCTCTCAGGTATGCCCCTCAGTCCTCTGACTGTACACTCACCAGTCCTCCTGGCTGTCTTCCTTCTGGAGATTTGCCCGGCAGTGTTCTCCTGCTGTCCTCCACCTTGCTCCAATGCCTCCTAGTCAGGACACCTCTGTGTGTTGTGAAGAGGATCCCTTCCGCACCCAATCCCAGGCCAGAGGACCCTCCCAGACTAGGGGCTTCCTCAAGGGCCACCCACAGCCTAACACTCCATCTCCATCTTGCCCCTGAACTCCACTGCCCCCAGCTGGGGTTCGAGTATTTGACCCTGAGTCTTTGAGGGGGCCTGCCCCTGCCAACTCATCTGTTTGGGATGAGTTTGAGTTTGGTCAGGGCCCTTAGAATATTCCAGGCAGCTCCTCCTCACCTCCACTCCCATTCTTCTAGAATCTTCTGCAAGTTTCCAGAAGTAGGGGGAGGTCTCAGAGATGCTGCCTGTGAGTCATCCAGCCCTCCCTGAGTCACTCAAATCCTGACCCAGAAAAACACAAAGGCTTGGCTGCCAGCCAAGCCTGACAATTTTCCTACACTGCACAGAGAGAAAAACTCTCTCTCTCTAGCACACTAACTAGAGGGTGCTACATATATATGGTCACATGACCACGGAGTCTCCAATGGACCATCGTCACACTTACATCACATCGATGAATAGGTGTACAGTTGTAGAAGTAGTGGAACTCTGTGGCGACTGGTGTTTTTTTTTATTGGGGGTCGGTTGGGTCAATCTCACACCCCCGGTCGCTCATCCCCCATCTATGGCATGGGCAGCTCTGCCCTCCGAGCGATGGGCGGCGGCTTCCCCTGCATCCCCTCCTCGGCATCACGGCGGCCATGCGTCTCCTCCCTCCCCCTCCTAGGCCAATAGGATCCCTTCTCCTTTCATTTCAGCTAAACAGGAAACTGGTCTCAAGACCCGCTTCCTGATTGGCCGGGGTGAGAATCAGTGTGACAATAGCGAATATTAATTTGCAATTGTCACACAACTGGGTGGGCTCGGGTGCAGTGCCGAGCCCACCCTTTTTTGAAGCCTATTAAAGCCTCTGGCTCTAATCACATGCTTCAAAAAAAAAAACCCTATTGGAATCCATGTGTCCGGCGCCCTGCATTACGGGTTGCCACTGGTGGAACTGCAGAAAGCGTTTTCAGGACCTCCCCAGAGAAGCGTTGTCAGAACAATTTCAGTTTCTGTCATGAAGCGTTGTTGACACCATTAAGGATCTACATTGCTCATCTTGGAACTTGCAGGGATAAAAAGTAAGGAAGACAACGGAGTTGATTTACTAAAACTGGAGAGTGCAAAATCTGGTGCAGCTCTGCATAGATACCAATCAGCTTCCAGTTTTTTCTTTGTCAAAGCTTAATTGAACAAGCTGAAGTTAGAAGCTGATTGGCTACCATGCCCAGCTACACCATTTTGCACTCTCCAGTCTTGGTAAATCAACCTCACTGACTATTGCTTGAGTGTTTATTACATGTTTTAGACAATTAGCACCGTCAGTTTTGTATTTGCCTGGAGAAATATTTAAATTTCCTTATAACTCTACAAACCTATAATCTTTTTGGTGGAAACAAACTAACATTTAAGACATCCTCGTGTCCTCATTGGACATGATTGGATTTTTATGAGTGTCTCTATCTGTAGCATTCTATAGCTAAATGTGCAATCTCGTGGAGCGGATATTTTACTAGCTGTTATTACTTTTGTGAGTGCTTTTAATTTGTTTTTATTAAGTTTTGTTAAACTGCATTACACCGTTGGGAACACTTTTGCCCCTTTAATTTTTCTGAACTCATCTCTGTTTGGAGAGCTTCTTTTAAAACCGACTGATATGGGATTACGCCGCGGGAGCCGAGCAATGAGAAAACGCTCACCATATGACCTTTATAATGAGACAATTAACATAAGGGTTGTGTGGTGTCTCTTAGAGAGAATATTGTTGCCATTTACATATCTTGAAAGCATGGGTCTCATACCATCCTTCTTAGATTCTAGTCAACAGGTGAAGTTAATCAGTGCTATGCAGCCAACATTGTAATTGTGCTACAATCAGGAGGTGTAATCAGTGTTCTTCAATCCAAGTTATTTGAGATCCACCTCAGGTAGATTTTCAGGGAGCACCTCACAAGGTCACTGGGAGTTTACTTCCTGTGCTCAGAATTTTTTTCTTTCTTGGTTTTCTGTAGTGACGATTCATATTCATCCTTCCAAAGCAGGTTTCAATCTAACCAATGGTTGTGAGATATGTATTAGTACTGCCAATTTTTTTATTTTTAAATCAGGCTTTCTGTATGTGAATGACAACAAGGACAACAAGTCTGTTGTAGGTGTCTTTGGGAATTCCTCTCTTGCATCAAAAGCAGCGATTCACAAACACCCAGATTACCGAAAAAATAAAGTACTTCATGCACTTTAACAAATTAGCTTGCCGACCGCCCTCTAGCACATTTATTGCTACAGGGCGGCTGCGCTGCCCAGGATCACCTATATATACCTGCGATCCTGCACTTCCGGGTATCGGGTGCAAGTCCACACCACCGGCGGGTCTCGCTCCTGCTGTGAATCTACACAGCAGGAGCTGATCAGCGGGTCCTGGCACCCACTGATCATTCTGTACACAGGCAGAACAGCAGTCTGTCTATGTAAACAAGGCCGATTGCCGTTCTGTCAGTACAGAAGGCATTGATCCTGTGTTACTGTAAAGCAGAAACACTGATCCATGCCTTCCACTAGTTAAGAGCACCTGCCCCACTACACCAAATCACCAGCTAGGCACACATTTAACCCTTTAATCACCCCTGATGTTAACCCCTTCCCTGGCAGTGTCAGTGAGCAATAGCAATATTGCAGTCCCGCTATAAGTCTCTGATTGCCGCCATTACTAGTAAAAAAAAAAAAAAAAAATTCCATAAATACTGTATATCCCATAGTTTGTAGATGCTATAAATTTTGCGCAAACCAATCAATATATACTTATTGGGATTTTTTTACCAAAAATATTTAAAATATTTAGCAGAATATATATACATATATATCTATATATCTATCTATATATCTATAGATATATATCTGTATATCTATCTATATCTATATATATCTTTATGAAGAAAGTTGACTTTTAATTATATATATATATATATATATATATATATATATATATATATATATATATATGTTTTATAGCAGAAAGTAAAAAATATAGTTTGTTTGTTTTTTTTTTTTTTCAAAATTGTCATTCTTTTTTCGTTTATAGCGAAAAAAAAGAAAAACCGCAGAGATGAACAAATACCACCAAAATAAAGCTCTATCTGTGAGTAAAAAAGGACATACATTTTATTTGGATACAGCATCACATGACCACGCAATTGGCAGTTAAAGTAACGCAGTGCCGTATCGCAAAAAATGGCCTGGTCACGAAGGGGGTTAACCTTCCGGAGGTCAAGTGGTTAAAAGCCATAATTTATATTGTGTAAAAAAAAAATTTGTATATATATAAAAAAAAAAAGCCAGCAGCTGCAAATACTGCAAAAATCCGGTACTTACCAGTCCATGGATTCCAGTGCTGTCTTCCTGCAGCCAATTCTTCTCTATACTGCGAATAAAGTAAGTGAATGGGGACATATAGAAATATAAAGTAGATGTTATTTCAATTGGGCTGCAAATTGGAAACACACTTTAAGTGATTCAAAATTCCCAGCTTACTTCTTTCTGAAAATGCTGGTTTCCTGGCTTTCCTGCAATCCAATGTATAACCCAGAACAAACATGCAGATCAGGTCTACTGACTAGATAGGACAGCACTGACTGATACCAGAGACTAGCAAAGAATGCTTCTTGTTTGTATTGTACAGGTTTCCTTAAGGAATGACTATATAAAGCAATAATAAAATACATTTAAAAAAAAAAAAAAAAAAAAAAAAAAAGAAAACCACCCTGGCGTATTTAGTGTAAAACACTTCTTCATTAAATTTGAGAAAATGATTTCTACAATCCAAAGTTATCATGTTTAACTTCCTAAAACATTAATTTGCATTTCTAGACTTCAATAATGGCTTTATCTGTGTAATCTAAGAAAATTATTCCCAGTTTTGCAATACAAAGAGTCTGGAGCCTGAATATATTTCTTCCCAATTGAAGTTTAATGGAACAACACAGCACGCTGTTTAAAGAGGACCTGTCTATTTGAAATGGAGAAAAAGCTGCACGGGTTTCCATTTTAAGAATTCTAGTCAACAAATGTTCCCAACTATCTCACAGACCAAAATCTGGCAAAGTTTTTTTAACACTTTCCAAAGTATCCCCCCCAAAAAAGACTGGAGTTTCACCTGAAACCTGTTCCAGACCGCACTCTGTAGAACTACTTTCTCAGCCAATGTGCCTACCAAGAAAATGTTAATTCACATTCCATTGTAGAACCTTAATGCCGCGTACACACGATCGGACATTCCGACAACAAAATCCATGTTTTTTTTTCCGACGGATGTTGGCTCAAACTTGTCTTGCATACACACGGTCACACAAATCTTGTCGGAAATTCCGAACGTCAAGAACGCGGTGACGTACAACACGTATGACGAGCCGAGGAAAATGAAGTTCAATAGCCAGTGCGGCTCTTCTGCTTGATTCCGAGCATGCGTGGAACTTTGTGCGTCGGAATTGTGTAAACACGATCGGAATTTACGACAACGGATTTTGTTGTCGGAAAATTTGAGATCCAGATCTCAAATTTTGTTTGTCGGAAATTCCGACTGAAAATGTCCGATGGAGCCTACACACGGTCGGAATTTCCGACAACAATCATCAACCATCGAACATTTCCCGTCGGAAAATCTGACCGTGTGTATGCGGCATTAGTGTGCACCTGTGTGTGGTTCTGAGACTGCATGATCTAAATTAGGTGTTCAATAAAAAAAATTCCCACTAACTTGGCATACCTAATTAAATAGTATGCCCATTCCCCACTTGGTGGAACAAACACACACAAGTATATAGATACACTATATTACCAAAAGTATTGGGACACCTGCCTTTACACACACATGAACTTTAATGGCATCCCAGTCTTAGTCCGTAGGGCTCAATATTGAGTTGGCCCACCCTTTGCAGCTATAACAGCTTCAATTCTTCTGGGAAGGCTGTCCACAAGGTTTAGGAGTGTGTCTATGGGAATGTTTTTTCCATTCTTCCAGCAGCACATTATTTTGAGGTCAGGCACTGATGTTGCGTGAGAAGGCCTGACTCGCAGCTTCTACTTCATCCCAAAGATGTTCTATTGGGTTGAGGTCAGGACTCTGTGCAGGCCAGTCAAGTTCCTCCACCCCAAACTCGCTCATGCATGTCTTATATGGACCTTGCTTTGTGCAGGGAAATTAATTTTTGGCTCAGGGCTAAGCCTGAGCTGTGAATCTGGGTCAAGCTTCAGTGAGTTAGGCTGGATGACTCACCCTGACAGCTCTTCTGGTGCCCCCCCTCCTGTTTTCTGGGACTTTGGAGAATGTTCTAGACATAGTGGGTGGAAACTAGGAGGGACTGTTTGTAATATTTATGAGGACCTCAGCCAATTCCCCTTAAAAGGTCTGACAGGGGGCAGGCCACCTCATGAAAAGGCATGGGTCATGCCAGAAGGCAGTCAGGTGGAAGATGGAGATGGCGTGCTGAGGAGGCTGTCGATGGCCCTTGAGTGTGCCCCCTAGTCTAGGAGGTGACCTCTGGCCAGGGCTTGGGTGCTGGAAGGATCCTGCCACAACACATGGAGGAAGCCCTTCCTGGAGGCACGTGAGCAAAGGGAGAGGACAGCAGGAGCAGGTCAGCACTACTGGTAGATCTCCTGAGAGTCACCCGGGAGTCAGAGTGAGTAATGCAAGCTGGGATTTTTCTACACATCCAAGGGGCCTCGGGTTCCTGCCTATTTAGGGCCATTGTCAGAGCTTCAGAATAATCCAGCTGGGTTCTGCAAGCAAGTGAGTACTTCAAGAGGAGCTGTATATAGAGACTGTATATAGAAAGGGTTGTCCCTGAAGTTTGTTGTTGAAGTTAAGTGGGCATCCCATAACCTCCCATCCCTACTCGATTTATTTCCCCTCAATAAATAACAAAAACAAAGTCACAAACTGTTCTCTTACTCTGGAGTGCCTATGGAAATTCTGTGTGCCTGGCTGTGCAGTGTTGGGGATCTCAGTTCCTTAAGGGGGCGCGCTACATTTTGAGTAATAACTCATTTAAATTAGTTAAATTGTATTTAAACCCAAAAAACAAAAATGTTGTTTTGTAACTTATTTGTCCTTGATGTGGTGGATGCATTTGTTTTCTATTTTCAAGTTTCTTTTGTTTTATTTCAGCTGGTAATCCTGAAATAGCACACTACCTGTGCCTTGGTGGCTTCATCAGCCCTTCACTGTATCTATGAAGGGAGCCATGGTTGTCATCCTATGCTGTCCTCCAAACTTGTCCCTATCTCTTTATCTCCATTACACTGGGGGGCAGGGAAATTGGTAGTTTATAGGACACAGCATTTCTGGTAGGAGCAAGAAGCAGTGGTGTAGTGTGGACGGGGTTACAGGGAAGACTACCCTGGGCATAAAATTCTTAGAGATGCAAAATTTGTAGGGATTCAGGGTGAAAAGTGGTGTGAGATCAATCTGTGCATGCTCCTTCCATTCTTTCTTTTAGGCTGTGTGAGTGGGTCCAGTTGGGTGATTCTAGGTTGGACTGAGCAAAGTTGAAAGTGAGCAGTGCACTCCCGCTAAGTGTGTGGCAGGGCACTGCTCAGTGCAGTTGAAGATGACTCTGATGGCTCTGATCTCTCTTCTCCTCCATTCTCCCTGGGACCGCCACTAGCTGGTATGTGGTGCACTGGAACTCCTCCAACTACTAGTAAACCCAGGGGGAAGGGGGTTTGTGTGGGGTTGGGGGGACGCAATAAGGGGATGAAGGGAGTAGGGGTGGGGTGGGGGTGGGGATATAGGATGGTGCTCCCTTAGGAGAGTACATGGAGTGGATGATAAAGCCAGGCACAAGGGTGAACTCGGGTGAGGCACATTATTTTCTACTATATGTCATATACTGTGTGTATATGTATAAATATACAGACACCGATCAGTCGGAGGGATGTATTAGGCAACAAGTAAGCGTATTGTTCTTGAAGTTGAAAGCTGAAAAAATGGGCATCGCAGTTTGTTGTGTTGAGGACTGAGTAGCCGCAGACTGGTCAGGGTGCCCATGCTGACCCGTGTCCACAGCCAAAAGTGCCCACATTGGGCATGTGAGCATCAGAGCCAGACCATAGAGCAATGGAAGAAGGTTGCCTGATCTGATGAAACACTTTTTTCCATGTGCATCCTGTGGATGGCTGGCTGCATGTGCGTCACTTACCTGCGGAAGAAATGGCACCAGGATGTAGTAAGGGAAGAAGCCAAGCCAGCGGAGGCAGTGTGATGCTATAAGCAATTTCTGTTGGGAAATCTTGAGTCCTGCCATTCATGTGGATGTTGCTTGACACATACCACCTACCCAAACATTATTGGTGACCCAATACACCCCTTCATAGAAATGGTATTCCCTGATAGCAGTGGCCTCTTTCAGCAGGATATTGTGCCCTGTCACACTGCAAAAGGGGTTCAGAAATGGTGTTTAAAGAACATAAAGTTTTTTAAGGTGTAAATTTGGCCTCTAAATTCTCCAGATTTCAATCCAAAAATTCTCCAGATCTCAATTCAATCAAACATCTGTGGGATGTGCTGGAAAAAAAAGTCTGATCCATGGAGGTTCCACCTTGCAGCTTACAGGACCTAAAGGATCTTCTACTGATGGCTTGATGTCAGATACCACAACATATCTTCAGAAGTCTAGTGGAGCCCATGCCTCAATGAGTAGGGGCTGTAGCAAAAGGGGCTGTTTTTGCAGCAAAAGGGGGACCTACTCAATATTAGGTGTGTGGTCATAAAGGTACAGTATGTTTAATCAGTGTATATTCTTGTGGAAGGAACTCAAGGAGAGTTAATGGTCCATGGGTTAGGGGGTCGCAATACTTGCCTTGCCCTGGGCACTTGCAACCTTGCTATTCCACTGTCAACAGGTATTTTCTGTATTTCTTGAAAATGTTCTTATCTTGAAAAAAAATAAAGAAAACGAATGCAGCCACTGCATCTAAGGATCTAAGCCTCAATATATTACATTTTTGTTCTTGGGTTTAGTTATCCTTTAAGCTGATCACGTTAACATATTGTATGTCTCTGAATAACTGTTAAGATGGGGCGAGGGAGACGGAGAAGAGAATTTCCCAGCTGTCTGAAAGGTGAGCTCTCTATTCCTTGTAGTCGCTAATCTGCTTCTCCTCTTCAGTGTGTCAGTTGAAATGTAGCCACCCTGGGGAGCTCAGACAGTCCCTATTACAGATGCTTCGAGTAATGAAGCCCAAAGAGAAAGGAAATGAAAAAGAGAAAGCGTCTCCGGTTTTCTCATAACATATTCTGTGTGAGCACCTAAACATATGTTTAGCCTGTTTGTTTCCATGATAAGCAAAATGTAATTATGAATTTAAACAGCTTTCAGGTCAATGAATGAGCCTTAATTAATGTGTAGTGCTCCATAGCACAATTTGTATCAAAACACTTGTTATATTTATCATAAATATTACGGACAAATATCTGCAGGGGATCGCCATCGCTTGACAACAAGTACTAATCAGTTACCTTTACCAATCTGCAGAGGTTTTACAGATGGGGGCGAAACCTGAGATAAATGGAAGTGGTATACACAGTGTTCACTACTGTATAAATTAGATTTGTAGATGTTATTAATGTGTACCAGTCCTAGAGCAAACGTAAGCTTGGGACCCACACACACTATATGGGTTGGGTAACTTTCCCAACGCAATCCCAAGGCCATTTGCTTTAAGCTGTCTAGTCCAGCCAATCTCAACCAGGGGTCCTCCAGAGATTGCTTGAGCTGTGACTGGCTGACCTCTCATTTGCTGGTACCTACAGAGTTCTGGTGACCATTGCCACTTGGCAAAGCCAATGAGATGACACCAGTGATCTTTTTAGCTGTCTGAAAGGGCTCATTTACACTTTCTTTGGCTTCTACACAGATTAAAGTGCCTACCGCTTTAACATGCTTTTATGATGTGTTTTTGATGCTTCGGTGGTGCTTCAATGAAGCTTTGGTGATGCTTCGGTAAAGCGCTGGTGATGCTCTTTTGAAGCTTTGTTGAAGCTTGACAGATGCCCTGTGTGTGTGTGCGTGTGTGTGGATATCTCATACCTGCAATTTCTCCAAAACAAGGCAAAGCTAAAGCTGAATTAAAGCCTCTCAAAAGCCACAGGCGCTTCAAGAGAGCTTTGTCATAGAGTTCTATGGAGGCTTTGAAGCACCACTAAAGTGACATGGCTATACATTTTAAAACGAAGCTGAAGCAAAGCAAACAGAAGGTGTAAGCAGGATTGTAAACTAACCATTTTATTTCAAAGCATCAAAGCATCTTCAAAGCCTCCATAGAAGTCTATGACAAAGGTTGCTTGATGCACCTGAAGCTTTTGAGAGGCTTTAATTCAGCTTTAGATTTGCTTTGGAGGTATTGCAGGCATGAGATATCAACACACACAAACACATAGGGCATCTGCCAAGCTTCATTAAAGCAAAAAAACACCACGAAGCATCATCGAAGCACCACCAAAGCATCATCAAAGCACTACCAAAGCATCATCAAAAAACTACCAAAGCATCATCGAAGTACCACCAAAGCATCAAAAACACATCAAAAAAGCATGTTGAAGTAGTAGGCGCTTTAATGTGTGTTGAAGTCGAAGCAAGTGTACATAAGCCCCAAGGGTGACATTCAGAGGGTGCCATTCTTACCACTGGTCAAAAATGTAGGGGGCATTTTCCCACTGATTCCTTATGAATTGATTTTGGCAGAGATTTCCTGAGACCTGGTAATTATAATGAGGGTTCCTTCAGGGGAAAAAGGTTGAGAAAGGCTGGTCTAGACTGAATAAAAGGCTGAACTAGTCGAATTTCAGTCAGTGTGTGGCTGTTCCAGCTAATGACTACGGTATGGCCTATAACAAACCTATCTTAATACTTATAAATACCCAATACCGTACTTAACCTCTAAAATAACCAGACCACCCATTTTTGGAGTAAATTGGCCACACTTGGCCACTTTATTAAACACTTTTTAACCATAACTTTTCTTAGGTAAAAAACACCATATATTATCAGAAACATTTTAAACCATTATCAGGGATCCCTGGAGGCACCGACCACACATCACCGTATCAGCGTGTCCGAACACGGCCGTCAGTCGCGGCAGCTCCGACTCAAACGGCATTAATCAAATCTACCCGCTGATACCCATCTCCCAATGGCAGCTAAACCTTAGTTAACTGGCATCAACAAAAGGATACCATACTGATAATGGTTGCCCACTTCCATCACTTTATTCTTAATTTTCAATGCCTCCAAGGATCCCCAACCGCCATACACACATATTGCCTATATAAAAGAACATTTCCCAAACACAAAAAACTGAAAGAAAGGGCGGAGGCAATCGGCTTCTGCTGGAAATTTTTTGTTGGTCTTTAGTCAATGGGTTGTAGCCACTGATCAGTATATTCTGACAGTGGCAGGTGCTCCTTTCAGAATACATTGTACTGATTAGCGGGGAGGGATTCCCTTCATCCACCTCATTTGCGTTAATAGAGAAATCTGTCCAGCTTTAGGCCTTTTTCACACAGGCAGGTAAATTGTGGATTTGACGGTAAACCACCAACCTAGCATCCCCAATATAGCCTGAGGGGGCTGCTCACATGCCGCGGCTGTAATGCTTTGCATCGAGGGACAATTTTTTGGGATTTTAATTTTTTTTAACCCCTTGAGTTCCAGAAGATTTTAAACTCTTCATGATCAGGCCATTTTTGCTATTCAGCACTGTGCTACTTTAACTGGTAATTGAGTGGTCACGCAACGATGTAGCCAAACAAAATTTCTATAATTTATTTCACAACAATAGAGCTTTCTCTATTGGTGTGAATCACCACTGGGTTTTTTATTATTTGCGATTTAACTGAAAAAAAACTGAAAATTAAAAAAAAATAAAAAAATACTTTTTACTTTCTACTATAAAAGATATCCAAAAAAAAAAAAAATGTAATTTCTTCATAAATGTTGGCCAAAATGTATTCTACTACATGTTTTTTATTAGAAAAATCCCAATAATACTGCGTACAAACGAGCGGACTTGCGAACGGGCTAAACTCCGTCTGCATTTCCGATGGAAAGATTTGGAACATGTTCTATATCTGAGACCGTCGGAAATGCCGACAGAAAAAGTCAGATGGGATATACACACGGTCGGAATGTCTGACCAAAAGCTCCAATCGGACTTTTTCTGTCGGAAAGTCCAGCCGTGTGTACGCGGCATAAGTGTATATTGATGAATTTGCGTGAAAGTTATGGTGCCTACAAACTATGGTGTATATATGCTGGAATATGTATTCTTTTTATTCTACTAATGGTAGCGATCAGAGACTTAGAATGGGACTACAATAATGCGGCAGGCAATCTGACACTAACTGATGCTGGGGGAACTGACTAACTGCCACTGACATCACCAGTGACATTAATACAGTGATCAGTGATAATACTATACACCGTCACTGTACTAATGACACTGTCTAGGAATGGGTTAACATCTAGGGACAAAGGATTAAATGTGTGCCTAATTATGTGTAATGTGTGTAGAGTGTGCTGCTTTTAGGGACATATCTCTCAGTTTCTGATCCCAGCTTTTGCTGGGATCAGAAACTGTCAGTTCACTCCCTCTGGGCACATTTGGCTGCATTTGCTGGGCACAGAGGCTGCATATGATGGGCACAGTGGCTGCATATGATGGGCACAGTAGCTGCATATGATGGGCACAGTGGCTGCATATGATGGGCACAGTAGCTGCATATGATGGGCACAGTGGCTGCATATGATGGGCACAGTAGCTGCATATGATGGGCACAGTGGCTGCATATGATGGGCACAGAGGCTGCATATGATGGCACAGAGGCCGCATTTGATGGGCACAGAGGCTGCATATGATGGCACAGAGGCCGCATTTGATGGGCACAGAGGCTGCATATGATGGGCACAGTAGCTGCATATGATGGGTAAAGTTGGCTGCATATAATGGGCACAGTGGCTGAAATTGATGGTACAGTGGCTGCAATTGATGTTTTTGTTTCAGTATTTTTCAGAATTTTTCAATTCGTTTGAGCCCCCCAAAAATTTTGAGCACCAGCGGCCACTGGATTGTACACAGCCAATCAGCAGGTCCTGGCCATGAATCATTGGCCGGGCTGACAGGCTCCTGTTGGGAGCGCGCGCTCTAAACCTGAAAGTAGGCAGCGATGTACCAGTATGTCAATTTGCCTACAGCGGCCGCCTGTCCACAGTACACTGCGATTGGGCAGTCGCCAATTGGTTAATAAAGGTTGTTTGGGTGTCTTTACTTGTATGTACTATAAACCCCTTACTCATTCACATGGATAAGGGGGTGGTATCTGAAGTCCCCTCAATATTGAAAGTGGATTCCAGATTCTGATAAGCCCCCCACCCACAGATCCCATAACCAAGGGGAAGAGGCTCTTCTCCTCGTCAACATGGAGACAAGATACTTTACCAGGTGAGGGTCCCCCATGTTGAGGGCATGTGGCCTGCCATGGTTCAAGAGGGAATTGAAGCATACTCATCTTCCCCCTTTCCTAGTTCCCGAAAAATGGGTCTGGTATGGATATCATGGGGAACCTCACACATTTTTTTTGCATGAGGTACTCCCAAAAAATCCATACCAGACTCAAAGGGTCTGGTATTCATTCTGGGGGAACTCTATGCATTTTTCTTTCCATTCTTGCTTCTAAATGTGCTACTGTAAAAGTTACATTTACAAAGCAAAAAAGACCACTCCAAGGACCCCCAAAATACATAGCAAACCCTTGCAAGGGTTTTTCTTTTTTTACAAAAAGAAGGAAGCCGCCAATAAAATATAATTTGCCAACAATTTTAAACACCTAAATGTCAGGGTTGCTGTAGCACTTTCTGTACATCACAGTGATGTTCCCATTCACAGGCAGGATTAGGGAACCCCCATGTTATTTCAAGGAATTGGGCATTTTTAATGTTTCACTGTAAGCATTTAAAAAATTGCTGCTTCTGGTCAAATAGAATTTGTAAAAAAAAAAAACCCTGCATTGCATGTTCTCACCCCAGTCTTAAAGCGGAGTTCCACAAAAAAATGGAACTTCCGCTTTTCGGAACCCTCCCCCCCTCCGGTGTCACATTTGGCACCTTTCAGGGGGGAGAGGGGTGCAGATACCTGTCTAAGACAGGTATTTGCACCCACTTCCGGCATAGACTCCCACGGGAGTCTACGCCTCTTCCCGTTCCCACCGCGCTGTCTCCTGGGAAACACACAGCTCCCAGGAGAGAGCGGGGACCACTTGGGACGCGCAGCGCGACTCACGCATGCACAGTAGGGAACCGGGAAGTGAAGCCGCAACGCTTCACTTCCTGATTCCCTCACCAAGGATGGCGGCGGCAGCTGCCGAGAACCGAGCGGGTTCTCGGCGTCGCCTGCCGACATCGCTGGACCCTGGGACAGGTAAGTGGCCATGTATTAAAAGTCAGCAGCTGCAGTATTTGTAGCTGCTGGCTTTTAATATTTTTTTTTTTGGCGGTGTGGGTGGACCCCCGCTTTAAAGGAGTTGTAAAGGCAAAAGGTTTTTTTTTAATCTTAATACATTCTATGCATTAAGATAAAAAATCTTGTGTGTAGCAGGCCCCCCAGCACCCCCTAATATATACCCAGAGCCCCGTCTCTATCCAGCAATGTCCACGATTCCCTTGCCCATCCGGGACTCTCCTCCTGATTGGCTGGGGCACAGTTGTGGTGCCATTGGCTCCTGCGGCTGTCAATCAAAGTCAGTTATGGATACACGGAGCTCTGACCTGGCTCGTGGGCCCCAAAAGCAAGCTGCTGGTCTGTGGGGGCATTCGTCAGGAGGGAGGGGCCAGGAGCACCGAAGAGGGACCTGAGAAGAGGAGAATCCAGGCTGCTCTGTGCTAAACCTCTGCAACAGAGGAGGTAAGTATAACATCTTTGTTATTATAATTTTTTTTAACCTCCCTGGCGGTTTTTCCGAGTGTGGCTTGAGGTTAAATTTCAACACCATTAGCGGTAACCCCGAGCCACACTCGGGATTGCATTGCAGGATCCTGGTGTGGTGTACTTACCTTGTCCCCAGGATCCTGCGATGTCCCCCCGCTGTGTCCGTGGGCTCTGTCCTCTGCCCAATGCCTCTGTGTGCCGAGCTCCGTTCCCTGCGAGCGTCGCAATGCATAGGGGCGGAGCCCGGCGGCAAATTCAAAGTGAAAAATCATAACACATACAGTACACTGTAATCTTACAGATTATAGTACTGTATGAAATTATTTCACCTCCCTTTTGTCCCCAGTGCTTTGTCCAATGCCTTGCATGCAGTTTTATGTGCTATATACTGTTCTTTCTGCCTGGAAACTGGAGATTGTCCATAGCAACCAAAAAGTGTCCCTTTACGTCAAAAGTGGTTGTAGACCAGCTAGAAAACAGCGATAGTAAATTAGAACACTTGCAGAATTGAGCGATAGTGAATTGTAGGGAAAATTTATTCTATTATTATTATTATTATTTTTTATAAATATTTATATGTATGTATTTATTATAATATAATTTATGATTTTGTGTTTCAAACTTCATCATACCCGGGATATCTACTAGACTCTTGTTTGTACAGATTTACGTGTCTCATTGCTAAGAATTACAGGCCTACAATATAAAACGCCAAATTTCTATGCAAAATAATTGTACCGCTTTGAGATGCAAAAAATCTGACATACTCATACCGCCAGGGAGGTTAATGGATCGAGACTTTTTAATCAAGACTTGACAATCACTTTAATTTTTGATACCCCCTTCCCAATTAGCCCAGAAAATGGTCATTTTTAATTTGACATATTTGTCCCCCATTGATTTTAGTAGGGTTTTGGTTTGGCATCTGAGAGACTTATGCCCTGTACACACGGTCGGACTTTCCAACGGAATATGTGCGATCGGAGCTTGTTGTCGGAAATTCCGACCGTGTGTGGGCTCCATCTGACTTTTTCCATCGGAATTTCCGACACACAAAGTTTGAGAGCAGGCTATAAAATTTTCCGACAACAAAATCCGATCCTTTAAATTCCGTTCGTGTGTAGACAAATCCGATGCACAAAGTGCCACGCATGCTCAGAATAAATAAAGAGACGAAAGCTATTGGCTACTGCCCCGTTTAGAGTCCCGACGTACGTGTTTTACGTCACCGCGTTCGGAACAATCGGATTTTCGACTTTGTGCGACCGTGTGTATGCAAGACAAGTTTGAGCCAACATCCGTCTGAAAAAATCCATGGATTTTGTTGTCGGAATGTCCAATCAAAGTCCGACCGTGTGTACGGGGCATTAGAAGTTCATCGAACTCTGCTCGAACCAAACCCAGGGCACTTCAGATTATCCATGATGGCCAATGAAAAAGTGAGTAGACTTTTTTATTCTAAAGATCACATAAACCATTTACTTTGTTTTCACCTTTTTTTTTTTTTTTTTTATCAATTAAAATAAAAATCATACAAGCTGTCTTTTTGATTTACAAATTCTCATACATGAATGCATTTGACAAGATACAACATAGGTTGCATGCGTGGGCATATATAATATATAGTAACATTTTAAAAGAAAACATCATCACATATAATTACTGCACAAGCTTTTTATTATTTCCCAGAACTGACAAACATTAAAATTTTACTCCCTTGCAACCATGGTAACACTACAGTTAGGTAACAGAACTTCTCAGAGTTCAAATTCCCAAGAGAAACAACAGTCCCTCCAGGTAAATATACATTGCAAGGATACATTGCAAGGATTTTTGAAACTATATTGCAGTTCCATACATTTGTTCATTCTGAATCTCTAAAAGAGAGAGAGGTCTGTGGGACTTTAAATGAGGAGATGACATCGGCCTCCATCCCTATTATTTTATACAAAAGAGAACAGGGAGGCGGGACTTTAAATGAATTACGCGGAGGGTCAAGTGTTGTGTGGCATTATAATTGGCATATCTATAATATATGTAAAGGAGTAGGACATTTGTCTCATAATTCATATTCGATAGAAAATTGATATACTACACATATAATTAAATACCTGCATGGAGTAAGATATTAAATGAAAAACTTTATTTCATACAGCAATACATAATACATAGAATTATAAAGGTGAGTGATGAGTATTGAAAAAAACTGCATAGGAAAATTAACCGGTTCCCGACCGGCGCACGCCGATGTACGTCGGCAGAATGACACGGCTGGGCAAATGGGCGTACCTGTACGTCCCTTTGAATTTGCCGCCGTGCCATCGCGCGCGTGGCGCGCGCCGGCCGGGAGCTCTGTGAGTCAGAACGCATAGAATTATAAAGGTGAGTGATGAGTATTGAAAAAACTGAATAGGAAAATTAACCGGTTCCCGACCGGCGCACGCCGATGTACGTCAGCAGAATGGCACGGCTGGGCAAATGGGCGTACCTGTACCTCCCTTTGAATATGCCGCCGTGCCATCGCGCCCATGGCGCGCGCCGGCCGGGAGCTCTGTGAGTCGGGACGCAGGTCCCGCGGACTCGACGTCCACGGGGAAACCCGCGATCGTCTCACGGAGAGGAAGAACGGGGAGATGCTAATGTAAACAAGCATCTCCCCGTTCTGCCTAGTGACAGTGTCACTGATCTCTGCTCCCTGTCTTCGGGAGCTATGATCAGTGTCGTGTCACAGCTAGCCCACCCCCCCCCTACAGTTAGAACACATCCCTAGGACACACTAAACCCCTACAGCGCCACCTAGTGGTTAACCCTTTCACTGCCAGTCACATTTACACAGTAATCAATGTAATTTTAATCGCACCGATCGCTGTATAAATGTGAACGGACCCCAAATCGCACCAAAATTGTTCGACGTGTCCGCCATAATGTCGCAGTCATGATAAAAATCGCTGATCGCTGCCATTACTAGTAAAAAAAAAAAATCTTAATAAAAATGCCATAAAACTATCCCCTATTTTGTAGACGCTATAACTTTTGCGCATACCAAACAATGCTTATTGAGTTTTTTTTACCAAAAATATGTAGAAACATACGTATCGGCCTAAACTGAGGAAAAAAAATGTTTTTTTACATATTTTTGGGGGATATTTATTATAGCAAAAAAAGCAAAAACGAATGCATTTTTTCAAAATTATTTTCGTTATTTTTTTATTTATAGCGCAAAAAAAAAAAAAACACAGAGGTGATCAAATACCACCAAAAGAAAGCTCTATTTGTGAGAAAAAAAAGACGTCAAGTTTGTTTGGGAGCCACGTCGCATGACCGTGCAATTGTCAGTTAAAGCGACGCAGTGCCGAATCGCAAAAAGTGCTCTGGTCTTTGGCCAGCAAAATGGTCCGGGGTTTAAGTGGTTAAGTGCAAGAAGGTGTGTGAAAATGAACAAAATTATAAGAAAAAGAAATGAAAAAAAGTGAAAAATCGAACGAAAATTATGCAATACCCCGAGGGGAAAAGAGTGAGAGGAAACAGAAAGATGTGCAGTCTATGTGATGGAGAGGAAATCAGAAAATAGTTACCTGGTGATATCGTACAGAGTGTTGCCAACCGTCAGTATTTTTTACTGGCAGCCAGTAAAAAACGGGCTCTTTTCTCCTGTCAGTAAATGCCAGTGACAGAAAAGATTGCCAGTAAAAAATATGGCTGTGACGCTCGGCTCCACAGTTCTGCCCTGGAGCCGACCAAACCATCCGGGTGTCTGCTACAGTGTTTTAGGGCGGGGCAGGCAGGGGGTGGATCTGGCGGAGGCGGTGCCTGAACATCTCATGTGATGTCATAGTGCAAGGGAGCTGAGCCGAGCGGCCAGAGCCTCTTGTGTGGGACGGGAGCTAGGCAAGCCGGGAGCGGGACTGTCAGTGGTGTTTGGACTGGAGGGGACTGAAGTGAAGGGACCACCTGGCATGGAGAGAGACTGCCCTGTCCCCGAGCAACTTATTTATTATTTTGAAAATAGAATAAGAAATATGTTTCTTTTGCCCTAATTTCTACCCTAAATCGCATTGATAATTGCATATTGTACTTGTATGTAGCCAAAATACTGAAATTTGCACTCAAAACTGTAATTTTGTAACTTTTAGAAATGCCAGTAATAACTTGGCTGTGCCAGTAAATTTTGGGTGTCATGTCAGTAAATTTCAATCTGGTAGGTGGGCAACACTGCAGAACGGGGATCTGTCAATGTAAACAAACAGATCCCGTCAGGGGAGTACAGAGTACAGAGTGATCGTCTGTTTCTAGTAATCAGGAACAACGATCTCTGTGTACTCCCAGTCAGTCCCCTCCTCCCACAGTTAGAAACACCTCCCAGGGAACACATTTGACCCCTTGATCGCCCCCTAGTGTTAACCCCTTCCCTGCCAGTGCCATTTATACAGTAATCAGTGGCTATTTTTAGCTCTGATCACTGTAATAATGTCGCTGGTCCCAAAAAAGTGTCAAAAGTGTCCTATCTGTCCGCTGCAATATCGCAGTCCTGCTAAAAATTGATGATCACTAGTAAAGAAAAAAAATAATCATAAAAATGCCATAAATATATTCCCTATATTGTAGACATTATAACTTTTGCGCAAACCAATCAATATACGCTTTTTGCAATTTTTTTTTACCAAAAATATGTAGAAGAATAAATATTGGCCTAAACTGATGAATAAATTTGTTTTAAATTTTTTTGGGGGATATTTATTATAGCAAAAAGTAAAAAATATAGTTTTTTTTTTTTTTTTTTCAAAATTGTCAGCCTTTTTTTTTTTATAGCGCAAAAAATAAAAACCGCAGAGGTGATCAAATACCACCAAAAGAAAGCTCTATTTGTGGGAAAAGAAGGACGTCAATATTGTTTGTGTACAGTGTCGCATGACCGCGCAATTGTCAGTTAAAGTGACACAGTGCCGTATCGCAAAAAATGGCCTGGTCATTCAGGGGGGAAATGCTTCCGGGGCTGAAGTGGTTAAGGATTATTTTCTTTTCGAAGTGGCGCAGGGTTTATTTTATTTAAAAGTGTTTTTTATTGAAAAAAAAAAAAAAAATCGAAATTGAAGCACTTCACCATTAAGAGGTTCAGATACAACTATATAATAAAAGTAAGGGGGGCGATTCAAAGAGTACCCAATACATTTCAGGGGTCCAAAAAATGCCCTCTTCATTATGGTTTGATTGAAAACAATGTGAACTGACTAGAAATGAGCCTCTAATGTTAGATATTTCAGTGTGATTACAATCACAGGCCTTGTCAGCAGCTGGTTTGACAGCCTGTGATGTAGGGGGTGTTTTTGGACCCCTGAAACGCATTGGCTACTTTTTGGATCATCCCCCTGAAGTTTATTGCAATAAATTGCAATCTAAGCCTCTTAGAGCTTCGGTTTCCATTTTTGTTATATTACAGTACAAGCCAAGGAAACCGTGGAGATCCTCTGGGGTGTAGAAGCCAACTGACTGGGAACCAGGTTTTTTTTAAATCAATACCTTACGAAAACAATACCAATAGAACATTCTTACGAGTCCAGAGGCTTTATTTTTCACTCTCCCTAACTAGTGTTTTTTATTTTAGGCATTGGGGGCTGTAAGGTAAGCAGACCATGCATGCAAATTAAAAACTAAAAGAAGACATAATTTTTTTTTTCTGTGTACAGAGTCACATGACCGCGCTAATGTCAGTTAAAGTAACGCAGTGCCGTATCGCAAAAAATGTATATTTTTCAGAGGTCAAGTTGTTAAAGGAAAATTTACCTTTTGATAATATATATATATATATATATATATATATATATATATATATATATATATATATATATATATATATATTATATATATATATTTTATCAAAAGGTAAATTTTCCTTTAACAACTTGACCTCTGAAAAATGTACATTTTTTGCGATACGGCACTGCGTTACTTTAACTGACATTAGCGCTTCATGTGACTCTGTACACAGAAAAAAAAATGATGTCTTTTTTTTTTCCCACAAATAGATCTTTCTTTTGGTGGTATTTGATCGCCACTGCAATTTTGATTTTTTGCACTATAAACAAAAAAACGACCAACATATTTTTTACTTCCTGCTATAAAATATATCCAATAAAAAAATTTAACACATCAAACTTCTTCATCAATTTAGGCTAATATGTATTCAGCTTCATGTTTCGGGTAAAAAAAAAAATTGCAATAAGCGTATATTGATTGGTTTACGTCAGGGGTCCTCCAGCCAGTTGTGGAATGACAATTCCCAGGAGGCATTGCAAGGCTGGCAGTTACAATTACTCCCTTAGGCATGACGGAACTTGTAGCTGGAGGTCCCCAGGTTGCCTACCCCTGCTTTACGTGAACATTATAGAATCTACAAACTATGGTATATATTTATGGAATTTATATATATATATATATATATATATATATATATATATATATATATATATTAGTAATGGCGGCGATCAGCGACTTATAGCCTGCGATATTTCGGCGGACAATCGGACACTAACTGGCACTTTGTGGGAACCAGTGACACTAATACAGTGATTAGTGGTAAAAATATGGACTGTTGCTGTACTAATGAGACTGAATGGGAAGGGGTTAAACATCTAGGGTGATCAAAGGGTTAACTGTGTGCCTAGCCAGTGTTTCTGTGCACTGTATGTGGTGCTTTTACTAGGGGAAGAGATGGATTCTAGTCTCTGCTTTGCAGGAACACAGAATCCATCCCCCCCCCCCTGTCAGAACGGGGATCTGCCTTGTTTAGATACATGGGCAAAACCCTGTTCTTTGTGGTTTACAGATGATCGGCGGGTGCCGGAGGACATAATGTGCCTGGCAACCGCCAGTTGGCTTCTGCTGTGGATAATCACAGCAGAAGCTGCCCGCCGGTGGCGCGTGCGCCCCCTGCAGGCAGAAGTGCAGGATCATGTATATATATATGTGATCCTGAGCAGAGCTGCCGCCCTGTAGCGGTAAAACTGCTATAGGGCGGTCAGCAAGTGGTTAAGGACGACAACTTTTAACAGATTGTAACGTTCATCTACTATAATATTATCTAAGAATAACTCTGGAAACCCACTGATATCAAGACATTTCCTAACAAGTCTTCAAAAGTCTTTCAGACTTTCCTTGCGCGAGATTCATTGTTGGCTGTTGTCACACCTGTCCTTTCCTTGCTCCGTCCTAGAGAGAAGATGCATCTGCAGAGACATTCTTAATGCTTATCAGGCAGCGTACAGCAGTGACAATACATGTGGCATATTCATTATAGCCACTCTTCTGAGTCAGGATCAATTGGGAAGTAGAAAGCCCATAGCAAGACAGAAGAGATCGCGGCCACCTGCTGTTACAGTTGCTGAGACTGGCATACTGATGATAAGACTCCAGCTAAAGTAACGAGGGGATTATTTATTTATACAAAGTTGTAAGTGGCCGACTCTTCATTACCGCAATCTATCAAATTTCAGCTTTGTAATTATTTTAACGAGTTATATTAACCAGAATGTGTTGGAATCATATCTTCACTTGGGGGAGAGATGACTCGTTAACAGGGGCGTATAATTACAATTTTTGATGCAATACTTTGCAGCAGGGCTCATTCCTGCGCTCCAACTATAGCATCTGTGAGGGGTTGCAGTGTTGTGGCACCAGTGCCTAAGGCCCAATTTTTCTGCCCCTGTTCAACAGGGACATATAATTACAATTCTTGATCTAATATTTCACAGCAGGGCCCGTTCCAGCGCCCACCAAGAGTAACTGTGAGGACTTACAGTGTTGTGGCACCACCACCACCACCACCAAAGGCCCAATTTTTCTACCACTGTTCAACAATGGCATGTAATTACAATTCTTGATCTAATATTTCACAGCAGGGCCCTGTTCCTGCGCCCACCCAGAGTAACTGTGAGGGCTTACAGTGTTGTGGCAACACCAACACCTATGACCCCAATTTCTGCAGAGTATATAGGGCAGGCCCCTACTTTCAAACATCCAACTTACGAACAACTCCTACTTGCAGGAGACAACAGGAAGTGAGATGAAATCTACCCCTAAGAAGGGAAATTCTCTCCTGTAGGAGTTAATATGGGAAAAACATGTCTCCTCTTCACTGATGCTTTATTACCAATCCTTGTTTCACTAAAAACCCCAAATTTTCAAAAAACATTTGTCATTGGGACAGAAAGTGAGGTGAAATCTTCAGAAGAGGTGCACAGACAGCAAAATAAAGGTTACAGGGGTGATAACCCTTCCCTATGTTTTCCAAAAAGCTTAAAAATAGGTTTTTTGGCTGGAGATACACTTTAAAAATGTACCAATTCAAAATTACAAACAGATTCTACTTAACAACAAACCTACAGTCCCTGTCTTGTTTGCACTGCCTGTATACTGCTGTTCAGAGTATATAGGCCCTGGGGGCCCCATGCCTTTCCCTTTTTTAATTTGGGTGCGGGGTTCCCCTTAATATCCATACAAGACCCAAAGGGCCTGGTAATGGACTGGGGGGGCCGTTTGTCTCATTGATTTTCATCCATATTGCCGGGAACCGACATTACATTAAAGCCGCAAGCAGTTTTAAATGACTTTTATTCCTTTAAAAATGACATTTGGTGCAGGGACTGTTCTAAACACGGGAAACACGCACCACTTTACAGGCATAATATAGACACCCCCCAGGTACGATATTTAAAGAATATTTCAATTTTTTTTTTCACTTTAAGAATCATTAAAATCACTGCTCCCGAAAAAACGGCCGTTTTTAAAACTTTTTTTTGCATTGATACATGTCCCCTGGGGCAGGACCCGGGTCCCCAAACCCTTTTAAGGACAATAACTTGCATATTAGCCTTTAAAATTAGCACTGTTGATTTTGAACGTTCAAGTCCCATAGACTTTAATGGGGTTCGCACTAACTTTAGGTCCGTTTGCAGGTTCTGGTGTGAACCGAACCGGGGGGTGTTCGGCTCATCCATAGTGCCTACTATTTGAAATGCAATTAATTACCCACTGCTATCTTTGATACCATTCAAATGTTCTTGCTGTATGTCCGAATGATTATCAACGCAAGGCTTATATTAACCACACAGCGCTGCTCCAGGCATCCTTTCCTCTGCCCACATGTCACTTAAGATAACCTCCCTCAACAGCCCATTTAAGAGGTCAATGATGTGGAAAGAAGCTCTGACCCAGAAATGTGACATATTTTGCACTCAAGAGACACACCTGCGGTCAGACCTACCTCCTAAAGTCTCTCATCCTAAATTCCCTCACTGCATTTTTGCTAATGCAGACAAAAAGAAACAGAAACAAAGTGTATTGATTGTGATTAGGGACACTGTCGTTTGCACTCAGCAATTTCTAGAAATAGATCCGAATGGCCAATTCATTATTCTAGGTGCACTCCTTAATCACCGTCCCTACACCATTGTCACTATATATGCCCCCAATAATAAACAAAAGCCCTTTCTTATTAAACTAATAAAGAAAGTACTGTCGCTGCATACAGGTCGCCTCATTCTATGCGGCGACTTCAATGAGGTGCCTGACTCGTCGCTTGACTCCACCAATTGTAATAGGCATCCCTCACGCACCCTGCACGAATGAAAAATGAACACCTCCATGATGCTTGGAGGAGCGCTCACGGATCCGAAAGATTACACCTTCTTCTCAGTGGCCTTATGGGTATACTCTCGCATTGATCTGTTCCTGGTGGATAGAGATACTCTGCTCCAAAACATGACCAGACAGATCAGTCTCATTACCTGGTCGGACCACGCTCCCATCTCTATGTCCCTTCAAATCTCAAGTTCATCAGTCCCAAATGGGATTTGGAGACTAAACACATCAATTCTGCATAATCCTCGATACCAGGAGCAGATCATTGAAGAATTAATACCTTTTTTTAAATCCAACATTGGTTCAGTGGACAGCGTTCAATCTTTGTTGTCTGCTCACAAAGCATACATGACAGGGGTCTTTATAAAATTGGGAGCCCGGGAGAAACGAATGAGGATGCAACAAATTGCTGACTTAACAGAGGATATCCGTAACTTGGAATCCCAAAATCAAGCCCAATTTTCCCCAGATAGGGCAGAACAGCTCAGGGACCTACAGTATCAACTTTCCCAGCTTCTCATCTCCCAACACGACCTCCTCCTAAAACGCCTTAAATTTAATTACTACATAGCGGGCAATAAAAAGGTGCACATCTTACGAGGCAAATTAAAAAGAAAGCTGCGAAAAATCGTATCGCATATCTTCTTGACTCGAATAATGATTGAATAACAAACCCTGCCCACATTGCAAAAAAATTTGCCGAATTCTACTCCGCCCTACATCTAGGAAACCCAGCAAATGCCCCCACTGATGCACAAATCAGATGATTTCTTGCATCTTTAAACCTCCCCAAGATAACCCAAGACCAATTTGAGAGCCTCTCCTCCCCATTCTCTGCCTCAGAAATCCGAAAAGGCCATCCACAAACTACCTATACACAAATCCCCGGGTCCGGACGGGTTTGGGAATGAGCATTACAAAACCTTCACTGACCTCCTGACCCCACACCTACAGCAGCTATATGATCAAGCGGCTACTAAGGCCTCTTTCTCCAACGAATATCTTGAAGCCCTAAGAGTAACCATGCTCAAACCGGACAAATCACCCACCTCTCCCTCCAATTACAGGCCCATCTCACTACTGAATTCCGAAATTAAAATGTATGCCAAGTTAATCATCTCAAGACTAGAGAATATACTTCCACATCTGATCCACCCGGATCAGGTGGGCTTTGTGAAGGGCGTTCATACATCGGACGGCACAAAACATATCCTAAATAACAGGACTAGACAGGAATGCCCCCCATCCCCAGTAATTTTCACGCTCATTATGGAACCCCTTACCCAGACTATCCTTTCATACCAGAACATACCAGGATTCAAGATTGGGGATATGGAATACAAAATAGGCTTATACACTGATGTTGTAGTCCTTTCTCTCTCTGACCTGTTAACCTCATTACAGTTCCTCACTTCAGTATTAAAAGACTTTAGTCAGATCTCCTTATACAAAGTGAACATCTCAAAGTCCCATATGTTACCTATCGCTCTCAACAAGACCCTTAAAAAAGCAATCTCTAAGTCCTCTGGTTTCTCCTGGGCCCCTCATTCCACAATTAAGTACTTAGTCATCCACATCACTTCCCCAAGCACCTCCATACACCGAATACATTACAATGCTGCAATCCTTTCTCTGAAACAACAAATTAATAACTATCGCTCAATACACCTATCGTGGGCCGGAAGAGCTGAAGTGGTGAAAATGGCATTACTCCCTACTACACTATACTATATCTTTTCCGAACACTACCAATACATCTCTCATCCTCACATCTGAAAAATCTTCAATCCACTGTCAACCATTTAATCTGGGATGGCAGGAGACCCAAATTCAAATCTTCAATCCTCTATAGTCCTAAATCAGAAGCAGGTTTGGGGGTTCCAAACATAAAGGCTTATCACGAAGCGGTGATCCTGGACCAATTAAAATACTGGTGGGCCTCATCACCAGATTATGTATGGTGCTCCCTCGAGCATTCCCTGATGGAAACTCCTCTACAAACTATGCTACTGGGTTTTCAACCTCAAGTGTCACCTTACCTAACTATAAGGGCAGCCTTATCCAGCTGGCAGAATCTGCATCCCCAGCTCCTGAAATCATACTCATCGGATAATGTTTCACTCCCACTCACCTCCCTGGAATCTATGTTGCCAGACCTGTCCCTTTTCCAGTGGAAATCAGCCGGTATATCCACACTCGGATGCTTAATTGAAACGAACGCACCACGTACTTTCCAAGACTTGCAACGCTCCTTTGGATTACCTAAGACTGACTTCTACAAATGTCTTACAATGGGCTGATCCAATCCATCCTCTCTACTCTCCTGAAAGGAAGATACCACATTCCAACCGATATTTTATCTTTTTTTGACACCAATACTGCGAAGGTCAAAGGCATTTCGTTCTTCCATCTATTTCTGGGAAACTGAACTTTCACTACAATTCACACCACATCAGTGGCAAAGATCCTCTCAACTGCTCAATACATCCTCAAAATGCATTACTCACTGGGAAGCCTCTCTTAAGATCCTGCACAGATGGTACAATACCCCTACCAGGCTGGCTAAAATGTTCCCATCTTTATCATCACTCTGCTGGAGGGAATGCGGCAACCGTGGGACTCTTCTGCACATTCAGTGGGAATGCCTCGTGGTACTCATAGCAGCCAGGAGAACGATTACATCTGTATGGAAGCAAACTGCTCCTCCTGATCGCTCTCTATTTCTCCAACTACTAAACACACACACTCAATTTGAGCTGATGTTTGCCATCAAAAATGGTAAATGTGCAACCTTCTGGAAACAATGGCATTGGGTCCCTATAACTCACTAAGTCTAATTTGTAATCCATTATAATATGTATTTGGTTGCATTTGAACAACTTGATATCCATTATTCAAAACTTTTTTTTTTCTTCTTCTTCTTCTTTTTTGTTCCACAATTTTATGCACATACTGTTCGAGCATATCACTGTACGACTCTAGTACTGTTATACTGGTTTGGTAATTAATGCTTTTGGTGCCCCCGGTGCATTTTTTGTACTTATACTGTGCCTTATTCTTCAATTAAGAAAAAAAAATCTAAAGATAAAAAAAAGAGTAGAAAATGAAGGAATAGAATAGAAAAGAATAGAATAGAAAATAAAAGAATAAAGAATATAATATAATAGATTAAAACAGAAAAGAATAGAAAATAAAAGAATAGAAAAAAATAGAATAGGAAATAAAGGGATAGAAGAGAAAATACAATTAGAGTAGAAAAGAATAGAGAACAACAGAACAAAATATAATAGAAAATAAAAGAACAGAAAAAAATTTGAATAGAAAATGGAAAATTCGAAAAGATTTGAATTTGAATAAACAAAACGAATTCTAAAAACTAACTAAATGAATTAAAAAATCTAACTAAATAAATGTATGTAATTAACAAATAGAAACAAAACTAAATGATTTTATTTGTTCTGCACATGTCTACCAACCATCCATAAATCCAATCCAGCCTCTTTGTATTTGGTACTTAACAGAACTAAACCCTCCCATCCTTTACAGCCAAAGAAAGCTGCCATCTTAGCCTCTGTTTGACCTGTATGGTGCTGCACATGTGATTCGTTATGACACCAGCCAAATTGTCAGTTAAAGCGACGCAGTGCCGTATCGCAAATAATGGCCTGGTCATTGAGCAGCCAAATCTTCCGGAGCTGAAGTGATTAAAACACAACCATAGGAGCCCCTTTCTTGATATTTTAATGTTAAATCTTGCTAATTGTTTTCAATGTTATCTAATTAATTGCTATAGATAACATTGTTATATTAATATGATAATAATATTGTTATTTGTTTCTAGATATTATAAATACCCGTTGTGAACAATTAAATACATGCCAATCAGTCTAGCTTTTTGATCCATAAAAAAGTTCTGGGTGATCAAATTCATGCTTGTAAGTTTTGGGTAACATGGTTATAAACAGTCACAGCAGCCATTTTTTTGATAAAACAAAATGAATACCATACCATTACCTCAACAATAGGCAATCTTGACAATGCAACCAGAAGGATATCTTTGGGTGTCCTTAAAGGCACAATTATAACTAGAATCGCCCATATCCCCAGCTGTGCCCCAGCCAGCTTGAAGGCAGTACAAGCTCACACACACTTTTCATCAGGAGACCTAATGCCGCGTACACACGAGCGGACTTTGCGGCAGTCTTTGCCCGGCGGACGGGATTTTGTCGATCAAATCGATCGTGTGTGGGCTCCAGCGGACTTTGTTTTCTCAAAAGTTGGACGGACTTAGATTTGAAACATGTTTCAAATCTATCCGACGGACTCGAGTCCGGTCGAAAAGTCCGCTCGTCTGTATGCTAGTTCGACGGACAAAAAGCCACGCTAGGGCAGCTATTGGCTACTGGCTATGAACTCCTTTTTTAGTCCGGTCGTACATCATCACGTAAGAATTTAATGGACTTTGGTTGATTGTGTGTAGGCAAGTCCGTTCATTCAGAAAGTCCGTCGTAAAGTTTGTCGAAAAGTCCGCCGGGCAAAGTCTGCCGTAAAGTCCGACCGTGTGTACGCGGCATTACTTGTTTAAAGTTTGCTACACAACAATGAGACAAGCCTGTGAAATACTGGGGAGAATGTAGTTTGGTCAGATGAGATCAAAATTGAACTCTTTGGATGCCCTAATTCACACCATGCTTGGAGGTCAAATGACACAGCAACCCGAAACCCCAAAAATACCCCCATACCAACAGTGAAGTTTGGAGGTGGGAACATCATGGTGTGGCTGTTTTTCAGCATACAGTACTGGCAAACTTCATATCATTGAAGGAAGGATGGATGGAAAAATGTACCAAGACATTCTTGATAAAAATCAGCTACCATCTACCAGGATGATGAAGATGAAACGAGGGTGGACATTTCAGCAACATAATGATCCCAAGCACAAAGCCAAGGAAACTCTCAATTGGTTTCAAAGAAAGAAAATAAAACTGCAAGAATGGACCAGACAATCACTTGACTTGAATCCAATAGAAGATCTATGGAAAGAACTAAAGATCAGAGTTCATAGAAGAGGCTAATGGAGCCTTCAAGATTTGAAGACTATGTGGAAGAATGGGCCAAAATCACACCTGAGCAATGCATGCGACTAGTTTCTCCGTACAGGAGGCGTCTTGAAGCTGTCATTACCAACAAAGGATTTTGTATGAAGTATTAAATACATTTCAGTTACTGTGTTCAATACTTTTTCCCTGTGTCATTCCATTTTATTACACATACCTTAATCTCTGAAATTATTTGTTTTGGTGTCTTTATATGTGTGGATTGCATGGGTTGTTACCGACATGTGGTGAAAATGTCATGTCAATCGCACCTTTAGAAATATATTTACCTAGAAAAATGGTGATGTATTTAATACTTATTTTACCCACTGTATATACAGTACCTATATGTTTAAATAATACCTCCCTACAACCCTTGACAGGTAACAAACCTAGAGGGGAAACTTCTTCTTCATCCGAATTCTCTGGAATGAATCCTTTGTTTGAACAACCCTCCATGCTGCCCACCTGACCTTCAGCCACCAATCAGGTAAGACCTAATTTACCCAAATTTACACAATTTAACCCTTTTCTGACCTGTTCTTCCCCTTAGTCCAGTTGCCTCTCTGTCCATTGCTCTTCTCAGGGTCTCACTTGCATTAAAAAATATTTATTTAATGAAGTATTTAGGATTTAGAGCTGCATTCATCTGCGTCATTTAAACCAGACCAGGTTTTGCTTTGAATAAGAAATGTTTATTCTAACACAGCCATAAATAAAAAAAAGACATTTAGGGTTCTATGCATGAAAAGTGTACCCATAGCAACCTGTTATGCCCTGTACACATGGTCGGACTTTGTTCGGACATTCCGACAACAAAATCCTAGGATTTTTTGTGACGGATGTTGGCTCAAACTTGTCTTGCATACACACGGTCACACAAAGTTGTCGGAAAATCCGATCGTTCTGAACGCGGTGACGTAAAACACGTACGTCGGGACTATAAACGGGGCAGTGGCCAATAGCTTTCATCTCTTTATTTATTCTGAGCATGCGTGGCACTTTGTGCGTCGGATTTGTGTACACACGATCGGAATTTCCGACAACGGATTCTGTTGTCGGAAAATTTTATAGCCTGCTCTCAAACTTTGTGTGTCGGAAAATCCGATGGAAAATGTGTGATGGAGCCTACACACGGTCGGAATTTCCGACAACAAGGTCCTATCACACATTTTCCGTCGGAAAATCCGACCGTGTGTACGGGGCATTAGAATACTTTTTTCATGGATAGCATAGACTGTAAACCCTTGGAAGCTGCTTGGTTGCTATGGATATTATAAAACAGGAAGAGTTAAAATCCTTATGGGAGAGGATAGGTATGGATGAACCCAAGAAGAAATGGATGGGGTAGGGTGAACCTAGCTCTTCTACTGCCTGAGGAGTGCACCACAATGGCGACCCCATCATCCCTCGACCATGTAAAAAATCACTCAATGGACCATAAGAGCAGAATCAGATGTAGAGGAAGAGTCAGTATCAGACTGACAGATGTGTTGCTGCAGCACCTTTTCTGTATTTCTATGGCTTGAGCTACTGCTGGGTGCCTACTGACGCGTTCCAGAAGTAGGGGGAGGTACCAGAGATGCTGCCTACTGAGTCATCCCAGCCTCCCTGAGTCACTCACCCTGACCCAGATTAAAACACAGGCTTGGCTACCAGACAATTCTAAGTTTACCTACACTACAAAAAAAACCTATGTACATCCTAACCTAACCCTCCTTCCAGCTCATACCTCCCATAATTAGTAATTAAAGTAGAACAAAACTTTATCTGACAACCATAAGCCAAAATCGTTATTTTATATTTATTTTGAATATTTAAAGCAAACTCCCCCATCCATCCATCCACCCATCCATCCATCCATGTCTCTTTTACTTTATTTTATTTAGAAATCCCTTTGAAAAACATCCCCCTAGCATTTCTAGCCATGGCCATCTTGAATAAGGGCAGATGAGTCATGTAAAATTTACTTTCTGAAGTCCATCTGCACTTAGTTTAGGCAGTGCCATCTTGGCTTCCCCCAGACAACTTTGTGTGTCCTTCACTCGACAACAGACCCTGGTAGTCCTTCAGCGGACATCCTGCGCTGACATCCACTGTTATCCATCATGAGACTTTTACACACAGTCAGAATGTGAGTTGCCATTTGTGAATTGCCATTTAAATCAATTGTCTCTATCAGTGGTGGGCAGTCCATAAGGGGCGCAGGGGCACCGCCCCCCAAAGTTCCCAAACTTAGTTTGTCAAAAAAGAAAGCTACTTTAACATGTTAAAATTGCTAGTCATAGTATAATTTATTGAACAATAAATAATTCATATGTGTGTGCACTGTGTGGGGCTCCAGACTAATGGGTGTCTATTGGGTCCATAAATGTTTGTAAAGCATGTGATTCAAGGCTGAGGCTCTAATTGGCTTGTTTCAGGTTGCTCTGCGCCCCGAAACCTCCCACATTTGATTTTAGTAAATCAATATTCGTCACCGTGTCACTTTTGGTTTCCGGCTTCTCGTCTCGTGGAACGCAAGGCATCCTCTGGTGAGTGCGGACCTGGAGGAGTTTGTTTGCTCCCCCCCAAAAAAAGTTTTAGCACCAGCTGCCACTGGTCTATATTTCCTTCACTTAGAGGAGCCTTTCCTTTTTCTTTCTGCCTTAGTTCAGGCATACAGGCAGATGGGTGTTATTGCTCAGAAAGCCCCTGATTTCCTTCTCCAGATGACAGATCAAAGTAATGAAGATTCTGGGATGTAGGATATCATTTTAGCCTGAAAAAACAGAAACCAGGAAGCAACTGAAGAACAACCATGCCACGTTCAAAGTCACTTAAAGCAGAGTTCCACCCAAAAGTGGAACTTCCGCCTATGTGTTTCCCCCCCCCTCCGGTGCCACGTTTGGCACCTTTCAGGGGGGAACGGGTACCGGTTTTTGACAGGTACCCGTCCCCACTTTCGGGAGACTGGGCAGCGGTGCGATGCCTTGGAAATTCGCCCCCCTCCTCCTTCCTCCGCCGCCGGGCCAGTTAGAAAGCACAGCGTGCTTCGCTCATGCTCAGTAGGGAACTGCTTTCCCTTAGTGGAAATGGCGGCGACAATACCCAACAGTGGATCCGAAAATCAGCTGGGGTATCGACATCGTGGGCTCCCTGGAACAGTAAGTGTCCATATATTAAAAGTCAGCAACTACAGTATTTGTAGCTGCTGAGTTTTCATTTTTTCCCCCCAGAACTCTTCTTTAAATTCCACTTTCTTCCCCATTCTGATGCATGGTTTAAACTTCAGCAAGTCATCTTCACCACATCTAGATGCCTAAATCCATTGAGTTGCTGCCATGTGATTGGCTGATTAGCAATTTGTGTTACCAAGCAATTTAACAGGTGTACCTAATAAAGTGACCGGTGAGTGTATGTAAGATAGGGTCCTTATGCCGCGTACACACGGTCGGACTTTTCGAGCGGACTTGTCTGCTGGACGCCGATGGACCAAATCCAGGTGGACAATCCGATCGTGTGTGGGCTTCACCGGACCTTCAGCGGACTTTTCCAGTCGCAAATCTGACGGACTTTAGATTTGGAACATGCTTCAAATCTTTACGTCGTAACTCCGCCGGACCCAGAAATCTGCTCATCTGTATGCTAGTCCGACGGACAAAAACCCACGCTAGGGCAGCTATTGGCTACTGGCTATCAACTTCCTTATTTTTGTCCGGTGTACGTCATCACGTACGAATCCGTCGGACTTTGGTGTGATCGTGTGTAGGCAAGTCCGGTCGTTAGAAAGTCTGTTGAAAGTCCGTCGAAAGTCTGTCGAAAGTCTGTCAAAACAGAAAGTCCGTCGAAAGTCTGTTGAAAGTCTGTCGGACGGGCTGTCGGACTTTTGTAGCTGAGAAGTCCGACCCTGTGTACGTGGCATTAGATTGTAGGCTCCTCTGGGGCAGGGACTGAAGTGAATATATAATATGTAAGTTGTCAGTGCTATATAAATACTTGTAATAAATATAGTATATTCTACTGCTCTGTTGGTGAATCTCTCCAACGTCTTCATATTCTACCTCCAGTGACTTTATTCTTTCTGCCACTTGTTAACAGTCACTTATTATGAATGTTTTCTGTGGCATTGTCTGTTCAGTGTTGCAATAGATATTAAAGAGAGACAAGTTTTCCTTCCTTTGCCGAACAAGCAGCCAGGTAACAGAGGAAGAGAAAGCTTTTATACGTATTAATATTTCACCGCACTGCTGTATTAGTAACATTTACAAATGACTGACTCTTTTTTTTCCTGAGGGACTGCTTTGCTCTTACAGCAGTAAAATCGTTGGAGCTATCCGATTGTTCTTTTATAAACAAGAAGATAGTAGCGAATATAAGGCTTAAATCCTAATTCTCCGAATCCTAAGGCGGTTTTTTTAACATACCCTGAAATAAGCCCTGGGCTTATAGTAACCAACTAGCCCCATGCTTACTAGTAACAAATTAAAGAGAAAATGTCATGAGAAAAATACCTGACCATTTGAGGCTTCTGAAAATTTTAAATGCCTGGCTTTTACAGTGTGCGTTCCTCTAAATACATTGGCATGTAATTCTTGTTGCCTACACTGGCCACCTGTTTATTTGTGGAAGTTATAATGAATAGTGGTGTCAGGTTCAAGGAGTGAATACCAGTGTATGTATTTCACCCTCAACACTCCACAGAAACTGCTCTCCTAAAACTCACAAATGACTTGCTAACAGCAAAAACCAATGGACACCATCCTGTACTCCTACTTTTGAACCTTTTGTCTGCCTTTGATACGGTTGACCACCCCCTCCTCCTCAAAAACCTTTACTCCCTTGGTATCTGTGGCTGTGCTCTTTGTTGGCTCTTATCCTACTGACCCTGACCCCACCGCACCTTCTGTGTCACTTACAATTCTACTTCCTCTTCTCCTCTTCCTTTCCCCATCAGGGTCCCCCAAGGTTCTGTTCTTGGACTTCTCCTATTCTCAATCTACACCTCCTCCCTAGGTCAGCTGAAAGTCTCCCATGGCTTTCAATATAATTTCTACACTGACGACACCCAAATCTATCTCTCTACCCATCAGTTCACAACGTCAGTCTCCTCACGCATCACTAATTTACTAACAGACGTAGCAGTCTGGATGTCACACCACTTCCTCAAACTCAACCTGTCCAAAACTGAGCTCATAATATTACCCCCCCCCCCCCATGTGCCCTGTCCCCTGACTTCTCTGTCTAGATCAGTGATTCTCAACTCCAGTCCTCAAGGCACCCCAACAGGTCATGTTTTCAGGTTTTCCATTATTTTGCACAGGTGATTTGATCAGTTTCACTGCCTTAGTAATTACCACAGCCGTCTCATCTGAGGGAAATCCTGAAAACATGACCTGTTGGGACGCCTTGAAGACTGGAGTTGAGAAACACTGCTCTAGATCAATGGCACAACCATCAACCCATCCCCACATGCCAGGGTGTGAGGTGTTATCCTAGACTCTGAACTCTACTTTTGGCCCCACATCCAATCACTTTCCAAAGCTTGCTGCCTCAACCTCTTCAACATCTTCAAAATACGCCCCTTCCTAACCAATGACACGAGAAAGTTCCTAACTCACTCCCTGGTTATCTCTCACCTTGACTACGCCCTATTCAGTCCATGATGAATGCTGCTGCCAGACTCCTCTACCCTACAAACCACTCAGCGTCTGCCAATCCCTCCATTGGCTGGCACTCACCCAACAAATTAAATTTAAAATACTAACAATAACTTACAAAGCCATTACATCACTAACCTAGTCTCATAATAACCAAACCAACCAAATTGTTCTCTTCGTTCCTCCCAAAACCTCCCGCTTTCTAGTTCCCTTGTCATCTCCTCCCATGCTCTCCTCCAGGACTTCTCTCGAGCCTCTTCCATCCTTTTGAATTCCGTACACCAATTTGTCCGACTATCTCCTACTCTATCCACTTTTAGGCGATTCCTTAAAATTTGTCTCTATCCCACCTCCACCTAACAACTGTACTTTCATTTTCTTCATCAGCTCATCCCCCACAGTCAGAGGAGTTGTTAGGGGGTGGCTATTGGGGCTATAGCTCCGAATGTGGGGCCTAACCAGCGGGCCGTGGCCTCTCTGCAGCCTGGCCGTGCGTGTGGCGGGCGGGCTGCATAAGAGAGCCAGGCAAGCCGATGTTCTTTCTGCTTCCTTTAAAAGCTCAGTATATGATGTGGACTCTCTGGGACACACTGGGTTGACTGCTTGCAGTGACAAATGCCTTTTTTACACATGAGTTTGCAAACTGTAACATTTCAGTGGTGTTATTCATGGACTTTTAATTTAGATTGATTTAATTTAATTTAATCTGATTTAATTTTATTAATTTAATTATTTTTTTTATCTAATTAATTGTTATCAATTCAATTCAATTTAATTGATTTATTGTATGTATTTGTTTTTTTGTTTTTTTTGTTTTTTTTATAATAAATAAAATATTTTTTAAATATTTTTTATTTATTTAAATTTTTTTCTCCTTTTTCGTTTGTGAAAGTTTTTTGCAGGCTGAGAAGTAACTTTAACTGTAGTTAGCAGCGGGCCTGCTATGATCTCCAAATTGTAACCTTATCATAGCCAGTGTCAGCGGAGGCTGCCGCCATGGCTCTGCCTCTACCCACCGCCCAGCTGTGAGTCAGTTAACATTACAATGTAACAATAGAAATAATGCACTTCAATCACCCTGGCACCATAACAACCATGGTGCAGTGATGATTGAAGCTCGTCCCCCCGCCCGGCCTGCAAAAAGGTTGGTGACCGCTGATTTGGGCTCTGGCCCAGATCTTTTGTAGACCTAGCAACGCCCCTGCCCACAGTTATTAGCTTTTGTATCATTTGACCCTCCCTCCTAGATTGTAAGCGCTAACGAGCTAGGCCCTCTAATTCCTCCTGTATTGAATTGTATTGTAACTGTACTGTCTGCCCTCACGTTGTAAAGCACCCCACAAACTGTTGATGCTATATAAAGCCTGAATAACAATAGGCTTTTTTTTATATGGGGCACCAAAGACAATGGTGTAGAAAAGTCACTCTGTATTCCCTTTAGATCCCTAACCTTCACCTAAATTGGCATCTGGAGCAAGCCCTTCCAATTAAAGGACCCCTCAGGATTTTTCTGCTAGCCTATACCAGGCTTCTTTCAGCACTGCTTAAGCCTTGGTGAAAAGAGACCCTCAGAACACCTGAAACACGTTGGATTTTTATGGTACAAAATCTCTGAAAAAGCTTTTGTGACGTATCTGGTGGAGATCAAGCTGGAGAGGGGGCTTCTATTGCACCTTTTGTCCAAAACCCCTGGTAGTGATGATAGGAGGTGTGAGGACGCAGATTAGATTGGCACAAGGGCTGGTGAAATGGACCACACCAGCATGGTGTTTTCAGGAAGCAGATGACCGTAGATCACCTGGCAGGAACCAGGAACTGGAACATGGTGACACTCGATTGGCAGCCAGGAACATAGACAGTACACAAGCCAAAAGGTCATCAACAGCTTGGCAGCAAGGTACAGGAACATCAGGCAGAGGCACAGTCAGTGTACAAGCCAGGATCGGTACACAGCTGGGCAGCGAGGTACAGGAACATTAGGCAGAGGCAGAGTCAGTGTACAAGCCAGGATCAGTACACAGCTGGGCAGCGAGGTACAGGAACATCAGGCAGAGTCAAGATATAAGCCGGGATCGGTACACAGCCAGGCAGCGAGGTACGAGCACAGGACTGAGTCAGAATACAAGTCAAGGTCTCGGCAGGCAGGTAGAAATCCAGAGACAAGTCAGGGGCAAGCCAGGTCGTAAACAGGTATAGCAGGTCAAGGTGAAGGTAAGTAGGAACTGTCTGAAGACCACTCAGCAATCTGTTTATGAACAGAACTACGAACATGAGCATGTAATAGCCTCCTGGTTCCAATATGTACCAAGCTTTTCTTACACTTATACTTGGACTTTTAGGGCTCATTCACACTAGTGGTGTTCTCTGAAGAACAATCCACGTTCGGTTTGCATTTAACAGATGATGAGGTGTTTTAACCCTTTCATTGCCTCACTAGTAGGCCTCAACCGTGTCCACTGCCACGACGGGGGGTATAATTCCTGCCACTGTTGCAAAGCATCGCGGCTGTGGTATGTGTACACCCCAGCCACTGCCTCTGCAGCTAAAGGGGTTAGCGGTTGAGGCCGGTTACATGTTAACAAGCCCTAAGCTCTACATCTGGTGTTTTTTTCCTTACATATATAGACCATAACCTTCACCTGACGTTTAAAACTGAATTCTGGTCAGGTATAATAAAATGTAATAGGATCCCCCACCACGTTATATTGCCTCCTCACCGACTGCTTTGACCCCTTGATCCCTGCATATTTGTAGGGCACTTGCAGAGCGGCTCCATTCACTTTAAAAGGACAAGACATATAATTCTTGCATTCTTGGGATGTTTACACTCCTGGCCATGCCTCTTTTGTTAAAGAGGGTAAAGGATGGGGAGCAGTAAAAATGCAGCTTAACCTCAGGGTTTCATTGCCCTCCAACCGCACATGTGAACGAACTTTAAATGCTATGTAATTTTTTTACATTTTGCCCATTGTTCCACTTCAACAGTGTTCAAAGCAAACAATACATACCAAATGGACGCAAACAACTCCCATCAACATATTAACTCATCAGCTATAAGTACTTATGGAAAAGTCAAAGGAAAACAAACAAATAAAATGTGCTTTTAGGAGGAGACAAAAAAAAAAAAAAACTTTGAAAACTTTCTTCTACTTTTTCAGGTATTTTGGAAATGTATCAAATATCCCTGATTGCAATTCTTCCTACTGTTTCCACAGAGTCTATTCTGGCACCATGTTGAGAGCGAAACCTCGAAATCCCTGCAATTCATTTTTTTTTATGATGTAGAGATTGACATGGTTAATTGCTGTTCATCCTGCTTATGATTTGATTCCTGGCATTCTTGTGATTAAATTGGGTGCATTAAAGCACAGTTAAATTACAACCACAGTTGAAGTATAGGTGGGTGTAAAAAAGATGACTAACCCTAATTGGAGATAAAATATGCCTATTATTTCCAGCTATAAATGGACCCGGATAATTGTGAATTGTAGCAAGACAGCAGTGATTAACCAAGCTGTGTTAAAAATTAATTCTGCATCCGTCGTCAGTTTGAATGTTTAATACAGAGCTTCTATTATTAAAGGAAGATGCTTTGTAGAGTGTACACACCTGCATCTGTTGCCAGGCTAGAAATGGATCCATTTGGAGGATTCTTGGGCTAAGAGCCAACACAATCTAGAAAATGGCCAAGAGAAAAGACCAATAAATATATATTTGAAGTTATATTAAAGTGAATGTATAAAATAACAACTCCCCTTATCCTCTTGCACAGATATCTCCCTTTAATCAATGGATGTTAAAGGTATACTAAAGTCAAAATTTCAAAGTAAACCTTGATATGCATTTAGGGAGCAAAGCTAACCTGATAAGTAGTATGTTTTTTTATCAAGACATTGCTGTAGTGCTCCATTTTACTGTGCTGCTCTGTGGCTGTAGTCTCGTGATCCTGGAACACATCTGTTGGTGATGATGGAGCACATGTGTTGGTAATCATGGTACACACCTGCAGATGATAGAGAACACCTATTGGTGATGGTTAAACACACCTGCTGATGATCTTGGAGCATATCTGCTGATGATGATGGAACACACCTGCTGATGATGATGGAACACACCTGCTCGTGATCTGCTCACATCTGCTGGTGTTCTTGAAGCACATCTGCTGCTGATGATGGAATACACCTGCTGGCAATTTAAAGCACATGTGCTTATGGAAGAAAATGGAACACACCTTCTGGTGACGATGGAATACATCTGTTGGTGATGGTTAATGGAACACACTTGCTTGTGATTATGGAACACACTTGCTGGTGATTATGGAACACATCTTCTGATGATGGGTAATGGAACCCACCTGTGGTTGATGATGGAATACACCTGCTATTGATCTTGGAACTCATATGCAGGTGTTAAATAATGGAATACATTTGCTTGTGATGATGGAACACACCTGATTGTGATGTTGGAACACATCTGCTCATGATGGATAATGTAAAACACTTGCTACTGATTTTGGAACACGTCTTCTAATGATGGATAGTGTAACTCACCTGCAAGCGATGACAGAATACACCTTCCGGTGATCTTAGAACACATCTGCTGATGAGTAATGTAAAACCCCTTCTTGTGATTTTGGAACACATTTGCTGATGATGGATAATGGAACACATATGTTGGTGATGATGGAGCACATCTTCTGATGGGTGATAATGTAACCCACCTACTAGTGATGATGCAACACATCTGCTGGTGATCTTGGAACACATCTGCTAATGATGGATATTGGAACACACTTGCTGGTGATGATTGAGTGCATCTTTTGATCATGGATAAAGTAGCACACCTGCTGGTGATGATGGAACACATCTGCTGGTGATCTTGGAGCATATCTTATGATGATGGATAATGGAACACATCTGCTGGCGATGATGGAACACACCTACTGGTGGTCCTGGAACACATCTTCTGATGATGGATAATGGAACACACTTGCTGGCGATGATGGAACACACCTGATTGTGATTTTGCAACACATTTGATGATGATAGATAATCTTCTGGTGATGGATAAGAGAAAACATCTGCTGGTGATCTTAGAACACATCTGCTAAAGATGGATAATAGAATACACTTGCTAGTGACTTTGAAACACATCTTCTGATGATGGATAATGCAACACACCTACTGGTGATGGTGGAATACACCTGCTGATGATTGTGGAACACATTTTCTCATGAAGGATAATGAAACACAATGATAGACAATGTAACACACCAGCTGGTGATGATGGAAAACATCTGCTAGTGATCTTGGAACACATCTTCTGATGATGGATAATGGAACACACTTGCTGGTGATGATGGAACACACCTGCTTGTGATTTTGCAACACATTTGCTGATGATAGATAATAGAACACACTTTCTAGTGACTTTGGAACACATCTTCTGATGATGGATAATAGAACACACCTACTGGTGATGGTGGAATACACCTACTGATGATCGTGGAACACATCTTCCTATGAAGGTTTTTGGAACACACTTGCTAGTGACGATGGAAGACACCTGCTTGTGATAGTGGAACACATCTGCTGATGATGGATAATATAAAACACCTGTAAGTGATTTTGGAACACATCTTACGATGATAAATAATAAAATACACCTGCTGGTGATGATGGAAAACATCTGCTGGTGATCTTGGAACACATCTTCTGATGATGGATAATGGAACACAAAATTGGAGCTCATAAATAGAAATAATGGACTCTATAGGCACATAAATAAAGTTTAACAAGTGTTTTGTATACAATACAATAGTAGAAGTGGTAGAAATCTATTTACATAAGTAAATAGATTTGCTAATGCTCCTGAAGAAGCGACTAAATTTTGCAAAACATGTAGAGAAAAACACATGAGGACAAGTGGTACCCCTGTATTTCGAGGATTAGTATATGCTGATGTACTTTATGTAGACCAACACATTGTTACATTTTATTTATGTGACTATAAAGTCCATTATTTCTCTTGTTGAGCTCCAGTTATGTGTATTCCTTAGGATGTGGCATAATTAAGGTTAAAGAGGCAAACAGCATGCACACAAATTCATGAAATCTCTAGTTTATGTATATTTCATTTACTGCTGGGAACTCACTCAATGGCCAATGATGATCTTAAGTCAATCACTAAAATTTTATACAAGCTTTAACATGCTAATGTAATTCAATGGGTATTTTTTTTTTTTTAAACGCAGCTTTCATTTAAAGAATCCTTGGTGATCCTGCCACGAGGTCCTTATTCAGGCACCTTCTATTATGGGGTGACAACTTTGTACCAGTTGTGCTCCTGTAATGTCACCCTGTCACATACACCCCTGGTGGAGACTACAAGTGTCCATGCTGACACACATTATTTAGGCATGGTCTGCCATTGTCAGTACCAGGAAACTGGACCAGTGCAATGATGTGCAGCCTACACTGGAGAGAGTGCATGTAGACAGATTGGCTGAAAGAAACATAGAAGAGAAAAAAGTTGTCCGTCGAGTCAATTTTTTTTTAGTTCCTTTTTTTTCATCTAAATATAGATCTGTTTGTCCCAAGCATGTTTGAATCCACCTACTGTTGACTGACTCACTATGTCTGCTGGAAGTCTATTCCAAGCATCACCTACATCAAATAATACTTTGTAAGATCCGTTTTGAACTTTCTATTTGTGGTCATGTCCCCATGTTCTTGATCTTAGCTTCATATTGAAAATACTGACCTCCTGAACCTTGTTCACATCCTTCTTCTCCCTTCCTCTTTTCTCCAGACTGTACATAATAAGTTAATTTCACCATTGTTGTTGCCCTTCTCTGGGCTTGCCCTGTCTCATCAATATCTTTTATAAGTGAGGTCTCCAGAACTAGACAAAGTATTATAAAGATCTATATAGGGGAATCAGGACCTCCTTCCTCCTGCTGGTGATCTCTTTAGTGATAGCTAAAGATCTATATAGAGGAATCAGGGCCACCTTCCTCCTGCTGGTGATCCCTCTAGTGATATAAAGATCTATATATAGGAAACAGGACCTCCTTCCTCCTGCTGGAGACCCCTCTAGTGATAACTAAAGATCTATATAGAGGAAACAGGACCTCCTTCCTCCTGCTGGTGATCCCTCTAGTGATAACTAAAGATCTCTGTGGGTCTTCACATCAATTTTGGGGAGACATAGACACTTCTTATTGACTTTCTAGTGGCAGAGAGATGACATCAGGAAGAGAAGAATGGTTCACTTTAGATCTGGGTTCATCTACTGTAATTTTTTGGAAGCAGCATCGGAACAGGACACAAGCGGTGGATTTAGTTGAGTATCAAAAAGCCTTCTCTTAAATATTGCTATATGCCTCATTACAATATTTACAAAATTTGGGGCTGATTTGCTAAAAGGAGAGGGACTGTTCGCTTTGCAAGGGAAGTTGTACTTTGCAAGGGCAATTTCCCGCAGAGCTTAGTGAATAAGGTGAAATTTGAAAGATTACCCAAACAAATGCAAGGAGAAAAATGTTTCTTGCAAATGATTGGACAATGGAAGTCAGCAAAACTTTGCATTATTCTGTAAGCTCTGGGAGAAAATTCCCTTGCAAAGTGCAACTTCCCTTGCAAATTGAGCAGCTTTTTTTGTCTTTTGTAAATCGATCCCTTTGTCCTGATACCAAAATAAGCACTGTAAGCAGTTTCAACATGTTTTTTTTTTTTCTGAGTCAGAGCATAGGTATTTTTTAATCTGCTATTGAATTGGAAACGTGAATTCATTGTGACAGGCCTGCTTAGTTCTCAATGGCTTCAACAACTGAAAGACTTCCAAATTTCCCTGAGTTGCTGATTGGATTATTGTTATCTGTTCTTTGACTAAGCACAATGAAAATTAATCAGGCGCTGGAACGCTTCCATGGAATCAATTTAGTTGGTTGTAATTTGAAAATAGGATTAAAGAAGAACTCTGGCCTGAACAAGAAAGCTTTTCCATTGTTTCTTAAGACTAAGCTATTTAGATCGGTATATATATAACCTATTAAAGTGCAACTGAACCCAAAAAGTGAAGATTTGCTATGTTATGAGGATCTAGGTGTGCGAATTGTGCCTACGCAGTACTCTAAAAATGTTACCTTTCATCTGGAATTCCTCCTAAAAAATAGAAATGCTCTCAGAATGTGAAGGTTTTAGGCTTTTCTGTGCCTACAGCCTCTTAGCTGTATATCTGCAGTGTGAGATATTTGTCTGCTAGACTACTAGACTCATCTGGGATAAGATTTAGTGATGTCACTACTTTGCTGCTCACTATTCGTTTTGCTGGAGTATTTGACCTAATGAAGAAAAACCCTCTTTCTACCAAGATTTGGTCACCTCCACCCAAAGACACAGTGCAGAACAAGACTTGGAAAGTCAGTAATGGAGGAATGATCCGTTGCAGGTAGACCGCTGTGGATGGTGTTAGACCTGCTCCCCTTTGTGCTTGGAAATAGAACACTACATTGGTGGTTGTGGGGTTCTGCCCAGTTGTACTAGGCTCAAAGCCAGTGGTGGTACTATCTGTGTCGCAAAGGTGACATTTGCAGAACATGTGTAAGGGTCCTGCTGCCACGACTGTAGTAAAAAGTTTTGAGAAAGAAGGAAAAATGTGTTACAGCCCCCTGGATAGACCTAGAATATGGCCACGAGGTAGAACAGCAGCAGGTAATGCTGCTTGAGGCAAACACTGTTTGCTACAATGAGCAGGTCCTTCTATGCCAACATCGGGATTGCCAACTGCTTCATACAGCTCTGGCTGGCTGCCTGTGTGCACACCTTGGTCCCTTCCATCCATGTTCATACAGAGCGGCTTGAAGGTAAGTGTGGTGTACTATTGGTACCAATAACTACTATTTGTATTTAATGGGACCCTGAGATCTTTTTTTTTTCTTTTTTAATAAAGGGCCTTGCAATGGCAGTAAAGGGTCCTGGGATCAGTGGGAAGGGCCCGGGGCTCAGAGGAAAGGACCCTGGCAACAACGGAAAGAAGACAGGGGGGGTCTTCATAGTTTCTTGCACTGGGGCCATGAAGCTACACCTCTGATCAAAGCCTACAGTTCCACGCTACAACTACTACAACTCAAACACAAGTTACAGTCACTGAAGGTGAACTCTTCTACCTCAGGACAACCTTTGCAGGCTTGTTTTCCCTGGCTCCCTCTTCCTCCCTTTCATGATTCCTTGACCTATTATCCCAGGTATAACCTGTGAGTGTAATCTTCAGCCCTTCCTTTACCACCTTCTAGAACAGAGTGGACACCGGGCTTCCCAGCCCTTGCTACATGAACAGTTCCCACATTGATGTTGAACACCCAGTACACTCTCTTCTTCACTTCATCCCAGGACAAAAGAAAGAACGACATCTAGTTGAGTTTAGATAAACATATTTAAATGGAAAGCACTCTTTTTAAGGTAGCGTAGATATCATCCCTTGAAAATACACCGATGTTTAATTATTCTCAAGAACTGGGTGAATTGTCTCTCTAACTTCTATTTCACCAATCCAACAGGGCAATTCCTTGAGGAGGTAGTTAGTAATAATGGAACAGCAGAAATAAGGCCCATTGTAACAAGAAAAGCTGCTTACTCCACAGTTAACACTTACAACACTCTCCTTCAGATAGAGAACCACAAAGGATCTCCTCTAACCCCACCGACCTATTTGGTGTCCCCACTCACCAAAATGATTGGATCCTCAGCTTCGCAGTCTGGGATCAAAAAGGCATTGATCAAATGATCTGGGGATGTGCTGGATGGTTCCTCAGTAAAATCTTGCAGGGAGACGTTTTAAGACAGGAAGGATATACCACACTCCATAGATGGAGAAACAGAGAGAGAACTCATAGTGAAATAACGTTTGGCATCAATTATTAACCCCTTCTCACCGACCGTTCGCACATCTGCGTACTCGGCTTTCGGGGGGTTATACCGGGATGATGCCCGCAGCTGCGGGCATCATCCCGGTACCGTTGTTTCCAGCGGGCGATCGACTATCCGTATATAACAACCGATGCGGCTAAAAGCCGCTCGGCTGTTATACCGGAGGAGCGGGAGGGGACATCCCCCCCTCCCGCCGCTCTTACTGGGCCTCCCGTGCGATCGGGAGGCCCGGTGTCCAATCGGGTGCCTCCGGCGGCTGTGGGCGGGCTGGAACGAAGCTGTGGGCGGCTTCGTTCCAGCCTTCTCAATGTAAACGCGGAAGCGACATCATGACGTCACTTCCCATTTACTCAGCTGCCAATGGCGCCGAATTAAAAAAAATACACAGTATTCAGAATCGCCGTTTTCGGCGATCTGAATACTTTGAAGTGCCCCGTCCCCGCGAGCTCGCGCAGCGAAGAAAGCGCATACAGAAGTCGCGCCCGCATATGTAAATGGTGTTCAAATCACACATGTGAGGTATCGCCGCGATCGTCAGAGCGAGAGCAATAATTCTAGCCCTAGACCTCCTCTGTAACTCTAACCTGGTAACTGTAAAAAAAATTTAAAGCGTCGCCTATGGAAATTCATAGCTACCATAGTTTGTTGCCATTCCACGAGTGCGTGCAATTATAAAGCGTGACATGTTTGGTATCTATTTACTCGGCGTAACATCATCTTTCACATTATACAAAAAAATTGGGGTAACTTTACTGTTTGGATTTTTTAAAATTCATGGAAGTGTCCCTTTTCCAAAAATTTGCGTTTAAAACACTGCTGCACAAATACCGTGTGATATACAATATTGCAACAATCTCCATTTTATTCTCTAGATTCTCTGCTAAAAAGATATATATAATGTTTGGGGGTTCTAAGTAATTTTCTAGCAAAAAATATGGATTTTAACTTGTAAACATCAAATTTCAAAAATAGGCTTAGTCATGAAAGGGTTAAGTACATACAGGATTTTTGGCAAAAACAGGCATCAGTAAGAGCCCTTGCACACTGGGGCGGGGGGCGGCGTCGGAGGTAAAACGCTGCTATTACTAGCGGCGTTTTACCGTCGGTATGCGGCCGCTAGCGGGGCGGTTTTACCCCCCGCTAGCGGCCGAGAAAGGGTTAAATACCACCGCAAAGCGCCTCTGCAGAGGCGCATTGCCGGCGGTATAGCCGCGCCGTCCCATTGATTTCAATAGGCAGGAGCGGTAAAGGAGCAGTATACACACCGCTCCTTCACCGCTCCGAAGATGCTGCTGGCAGGACTTTTTTTACCGTCCTGCCAGCGCATCGCTCCAGTGTGCAAGCCCTCGGGGCTTTCACACTGGAATGAAAGCAGCGGCACTTTTGGGGCAGTTTGCAGGCGCTATTATTAGCGCAATAGCGCCTGCAAACCGCCCCAGTGTGCAAGGGCTCTAAGAAAATCATCCAAGTTCATCACTGATTGGCGTGCGTTCCACGGAGATGGAAATTTGCGTCAATGGTTTAACAGGAAACCAGAAGTTCGTTGATGCGCTTCGCCCCTCCTCCAGGGTGTCATCAAGGGCCTTGATGACGCCCTGGAGGAGGGGCGAAACACGGTGTGCCTTCCATTCCATACTTCACGTGCCATCCATTCCTCTTAGCAACTATTGTAAATCAGTTTTGCCACACCTTTTCAATGCTGCCAGGTGCCTAATTCCCGTAAATTGGAAGTCAACTCCTATTCCTGGATAACCTGATTGGATTTGTCTGGTCGATAATATTATGGCGGTGGAGGAATGGGTGGCAAAGTGCAAGGACAGATACGAAAAGTTTTATATTGTCTGGGCCACCTGGATACATTATACTTCTAGTGCTGTACAGGTGCAGATTCTATCTGCCTCATCCATTGGTGCCGGAGACCCGTATGATAATAATTTAATATAATGTTATTGAGGCTGAGGATCATTGCATGCTATGGAGCCCCAGAATATTTGTGCTAATACTACTTACAATTTCAGATTTAGTGCTGACTGTCTTTTGTTTTTGTTTTTGTCCTTGCCCTTTCTTCCATCCCCCATACCCCCCCCCCCTCCATTTTTCTCATTCCGTGCCACAATAGATGCACGGTTCACAGTAACGTATATGGGTACATAGCCCTGGCTTGGTACACTGGTTTATGAGCACAACCCCCCACACTGTGGGGGGAAGTCATTTGATGTTTGCAACTGTATGTACCACAAAGCTTTCTGAAATTAATGCCGCAGATTTGTGACCCATGGTCCATTGCCTTTTTTGTATGCTTTTTTTCCTATTGGTATTGGTTTGATTACGTACTTACTGTATGTCATCCCTTTCTTTTTTGAAAATTAAAATAAAGATTATATATAAAAAAAAAAGAAAATACCTCCAAATGGGGCTGCCCTCGCACTGCAAAGGTTAATTGCTTGTTTCAGTCTAGGGGATAGTTAAAGTACCGTATTTATTGGTGTATAACACGCACTTTTTCCCCTTAAAATCAGGGGAAAATCGCGGGTGCGTGTTATACGCCGATCACCTGCGATCCTGAGCTTCAAAATCACCAACCGCAATTTGAAAATGGCGCCGCCGGTGCCCAAATACACAGAGCCGGTCCTCGGCTCTTCTCGGCCACTTTTGGCTTCACTCGAGCGCTGCCCGAACTGTTCGGATGGCTCCGCTCACAGTCACGCCCATCCCGGGCGGGACTACGAGTGGAGCCGAAAGTGAACGAGAGCCGCCGAGAAGAACTGAGGACCGGCTCTGTGTATTTCGGCGCCGGCGGCGCCATTTTCAAATCACAGTCGCGATTTTGAAGCTCAGGATCGCAGGGGATCACAGGGGAGCCATTTTCAACTGCAGTGACAATGAAAAGTCACTGCAGTTTAACTGCAGCCTGAGCAAGGCTGCAAATGGACACAGAAAGCTGTAGATCAGCACTGACAAAGCTGCAAGGCTGCAAATCACACCAAGGCTGCTGACTGCAAGGCTGCAAATGACACTGGACAAGCATGCAGATGGATGCTGTGCAAGGCTGCATTGATGGGCATTTAAATGTAAGTTTTTTTCCTTAAAACATTTTTTTCCTTATAATTCCCTCCTAAACTTGGGGTGCATGTTATACGCCAATAAATACGGTACTTTACTTACATAATACTCTACTTCCCTCTCAAAAGGCCACTCCAATGCTAGGGTCATAGACTGTCCCATGGCACCATCACATCCAATGCAGGCCTATGGACCCTATTTCATGGGAGCGAAGATGCTGCAGAGATCGGTCTAGCAGAGCGTTTTCAAGTTTCCCACAGATCCCCCCCTCCACTAAATGATTTCGACCAGTGCACAAAGCTAGATCCATAAAGATATGGATGAGGGAGTTTGAGGTAGAGGAACTTGACTGGCCTGCACAGAGTAGATAGAGTACAGTAGATAGAACACCTTTGGAATGAATTCGAGTAGAGACTGCGAGCCAGGCCTTCTCGTCCAACATCAGTACCTGATCTCACAAATGCCCTTCTGGAAGAATAGTCAAACATTCCCATAGACACACTCCTAAACCTTGTGGACGGCCTTCCCAGAAGAGTTGAAGCTGTTATGGCTGCAAAGGGTGGGCCAACTCAATATTGAGCCCTACGGACTAAGACTGGGTGCCATTAAAGTTCATGTGGGTGTAAAGGCAGGTGTCCCAATACTTTTGACAATATAGTGTATATTGAAGTATAGTATAATCCTTACAGTTACTTATTTCTGAGCTTTATGTAAATAAATGTCATCTCTCTGAGTCGCACGCCATTTAAAGTAAGAAATCTGAGTTTACCCATCATCCAATCACATCCTTTTTAAGCTAAACCTCCGCTGTCAGCCAAGAAGCCATAACAACAAGAATTTAGTCTACAGTAGCTTATCAAAGTGAATTAGAGCTTATTAAAAACTACCTGAATTTATGAGTACATCATTTTCGTTTGCATATTAAATTAAAATAGCTTGGGAACATAGCTCATAGTAAATAGTTCATAATTGCTTATGACCTGATGAAGCTCGTGTGCTGACTTATAGTGTTGCATTTTCAAAAAACGCTAATGAGTTTTTTTTTTCTTTTTTATTAATGGAAGCGGAAATGAATGGCCTAATGATAACTGTAGAAAGTGACTAGCCCACTCAGCACAGGTCTGACTCTAGAGTATGATGTTCAGGGGTTCCACAGAGTTCAAAGCAAAATTAAAACAGTTGGACTTATACAAAATAAACTTAATAAAAGAGCGTTTCTGCAAGGGTTGGAAAGACAACCATTATAGGAATAAAAACACTCGTACATGGGTGTATGGAACAAAATAATTAAAAAAAAGAAGAACAAAAATGATGTACCGGCAGGGTTTTTTTTCAGCAGGAACGTGGGGGAACGCAGTTCCAGCACCTCCAGCACTGACTGTATGTAATGGTAAGGGGTGCTGGGGTGTGCTGCAGGGCCTATTGATGCTGGTTGCTGGGGGATCTATTCTAGATGGAGGGGATCTATTTATGCAGGGGGGTCTATTGTTGCTGGTTGGGACCTATTGTTGCTGAGATCTATTGTTGAGGGATGGGTCTATTGATGCTGGCTGTGGGGAGATCTGTTGTTGCTGCTGTGGTGATTCTGTTTCGGGTGGTCCATTGTTGTTGGGGGGGGGGGTCTACTGTTGCTGGAGGGGGTTCTATTGTTACTGGCTACAGTGGACCTATTTTACTGCTTTTTCTATTATCATTAACACGTTCCATACAAATTACTGATCAGCACAAAATACTTGGTTCTGTATTCTCTAAAAGGGCAGTATGGGAGGTGGGTAGGGGGTGGAACCAAGAAACGGTGCTCGGGGGTGGGTAGTGGGTGGAACCAAGAAACGGTGCTCGGAGGTGGGTAGTGGGTGGAACCAAGGAATGGTACTCGGAGGTGGGTAGGGGGTGGAACCAAGAAACGGTGCTCGGAGGTGGGTGGGGGGTGGAACCAAGAAACGGTGCTCGGAGGTGGGTAGGGGGTGGAACCAAGAAACGTTGCTCGGAGGTGGGTAGGGGGTGGAACCAAGAAACGGTGCTCGGAGGTGGGTAGGGGGTGGAACCAAGAAACGGTGCTCAGAGGTGGGTAGTGGGTGGAACCAAGGAATGGTACTCGGAGGTGGGTAGGGGGTGGAACCAAGAAACGGTGCTCGGAGGTGGGTGGTGGGTGGAACCAAGAAACGGTGCTCGGAGGTGGGTAGGGGGTGGAACCAAGAAACGGTGCTCGGAGGTGGGTAGGGGCGGAGAAAAGGAGGAGTTCCTGCACATTTTCATTGAGAAAAAAAGCCCTGTAGTACCTGTATATGTAACTATATAAAGTAATAACCTCTAACATGAAAGTTGCACAAATAATAGTGTTCCCTTTTATCATATAACATGTATATATTTAATGTAATTGGACAGGTTGGTATGTAACTAGAATGTACTAGAAGCAATACTCTGTTAGCAAGGTCCTCTTCCTTTCATTACCCCTAATTAAAATGTCTTTATAATACAATAGGAATTCCTGCATAGTGTTGCTATTATAAAGAAGCTGAAAGCTGGAATGACTAACACCATGCTCTCCTATCTCCGTGGAATACTAAACCTGAATTTCATATACCACAGCTGTAACACATTCACGTTTAAAGCGGTTGTAAACCACTGAATTTTTATTTTTTTTTCCTTACCTGTAAAGGCAAAGGCATAATGTGCTAGTATGCATCACATACTAGCACATTATGTGAAACTTACCTGAAAACAAAGTCTTCCAGCGATGCGATGTCATTGCTGAAAACAGCTTCCATCTTCACCTGTCTTGCTTCCGAGTTTGAGTTTCTTTAACTGACAATTGCGCGGTCGTGCGACGCTGTACCCACATAAAATCGATGTCCTTTTTTTCCCACAAATAGAGATTTCTTTTGGTGGTATTTGATCACCTCTAAAAAAAAAAAAAAAACAATACATTTTTTTTTTAAAAAATCAAATTTTTTCATCAATTTAGGCCATATGTATTCTGCTACATATTTTTGGTAAAAAAAATCCCAATAAATGTATATTGATTGGTTTGTGCAAAAGTTATAGCGTCCAAAAACTATGGGATATAATTAGAGACTTTTAATTTTCTATTATTGTTTTTACTAGTAAAGGCAGTGATCAGCGATTTTTAGCGGGACTGCGACATTGAGGCGGAGAAATTGGACACCTAACTGACACTTTTTTGGGAACCAGTGACACCAATACAGTGATCAGTGCTAAAAAAAATGCACTGATCACTGTATAAATGACACTGGCGGGGAAGGGGTTAACACTAGGGGCAATCAAGGGGTTAAGTGTGTGCCTGGGAGGTGCTTTCTAACTGTTTGTGGGACTGTTACACTGAAGGAAAAGACAGATCGTGTTTCAGCTTAGCTGAAACACAAAGATCTCTCCCTTACTCCCTGAAAGATCAGCGGTTTGCCTTGTTTACATAGGCATTCTGCTGATCCGTCTCTCCTAAGAACGATCGGTGGATCGCGGCAGCCATCGCGGCCACCGGACCGATTGGCTCCTGCTGTGTCCAATCACAGCGGGAGCAGTGCCCCGCTGGCATACACACACCCCCCCTACACCATGTGCACGAAATCACGTGATTTTGCACAGCCGGGCTGCCCTGCCGCAGTCTAAGTGCGTGGGGCGGTCTGGAAGCAGTTAAAGGGTAACTTCAGTTTTGTGCAGAAAAAAAAATAGAGAAAACAAATAGAGTGTATATAATTGCCTCACAAGGCATATCATAATGAATGTTATAAAAAAGTACCCTTCCTTTTTAGGACTTATGCCCCGTATACACGATCAGATTTTCCGACAACAAATGTTGGATGTGAGCTTGTTGTCAGAAAGTCCAACCGCGTGTATGCTCCATCGAACATTTGCTGCCAGACTTTCCGCCAACAAATGTTTGATAGCAGGTTCTCAAATTTTCCGCCAACAAAACTTTGTTGTCGGAATTTCCGATCGTGTGTACACAAGTCCGACGCACAAAAGTTCCACGCATGCTCGGAATCAAGCAGAAGGAGCCGCACTGGCTATTGAACTTCCTTTTTCTCGGGCTCGTCGTACGTCTTGTACGTCACCACGTTCCCACGTTCGGAATTGTTGGCCAACATTTGTGTGACCGTGTGTATGCAAGACAAGTTGGAGCCAACAACCTTCAAACAAAAACCCAAGGTTTTGATGTCGGAAAGTCCGATCGTGTGTACGGGGCATAAGACTCCCTGGCCAATCGGGTCTCAGGACCCGCTTCCTGATTGGCTGGGAGGAGAATCAGGAAGACAATAGCGAATATTAATTCGCTATTGTCACACAACGTGGTGGGCTCAGGGCGCAGTGCTCTGTGCCCGAGCCCACCCTTTTTTTGAAGCCAATTAGAGCCTCAGGCTCTAAGCATGTGCTTCAAGAAAAACCCTTTTGAAAACCCCATGCGTCTGGCACCCTGCATGTAAATTAGGGGCCGGGCACATGGATTAAGGTGACGTCGCCCCTGCACCCCGAATGGATTAGCCCTCACTGGTGGCTAGTGTACTGGCAGGATCCCTGTCTGGCAGGGACAGTGCATAGAGATAGGGAAAGGTTCCAGATCTGGTGGGACAGTGCTTCAGGAAGCTTCCCTTTTTGGGTGTGGACCGGCCAGGCCACATTTCGCTCTTCGTTGCAGAAGCTGTCGGCACCTAAAAAATCTTCAGACCACTATAACAATTTGTAAGTGTCTCCAAACGGCTGTGCCTACCCGCCAGTCCTAGTTGTACTGAGTTGGACCTTTCTACAATATATTGCTCTTGCCTAGTGTGGACTCTGATGCCCTGTACACACGATAGGATTTTCCGATGGAAAATGTGTGATAGGACCTTGTTTTGCGTGTAAGCTCCATCACACATTTTCCATAGGAATTTCCGACACAAAAAGTTGTGAGAGCAGGCTATAAAATTTTCCGACAACAAAATCCGTTGTCGGAAATTCCGATCGTGTGTACACAAATCCGACGCACAAAGTGCCACACATGCTCAGAATAAATTAAAAAACGAAAGCTATTGGCTACTGCCCCGTTTATAGTCCCGACGTACGTGTTTTACGTCACCGCGTTCAGAACGATCGGATTTTCCGACAACTTTGTGTGACCGTGTGTATGCAAGACAAGTTTGAGCCAACATGCGTTGGAAAAAATCCATAGATTTTGTTGTCGGAATGTCCGACCTGATGTGCAACCCCCCCCTCCCCCCGTATGGAGATCAACTTTCTATAACGTTTCGGGACGCCCTGGGTTCCAGCCGCAGAGGATCCCCAAGATTTCATCCTGGTTGCCGGTTCATTATATAAGCCTGTTTGACTCATAGAATGTATGTTCTTTTGAGTTCAAACTGTCTGGTAAGCTCACATCTGCCTTGGTGGGGCTTCATTGCACTGGTGCTTTCAGCTTTTATCCATTCTATTTTTACGCCAATGCGGTGAATAGGATCTTCACTTTCTTCACTACACACTACAGAACTTTTCACGGACTTTGTCTATATATGACTTTTTTGCATTAAATTTTTTATTAATTCGCAAGGCATATGCCATATGTGGTATTTTTGTGATTTTCTGTTTATTTTAATAGATATTATGGTTTGTAGATTTAATTTGATTCACTGATATTTTGTAACTCACTTTTTAAAGTTAATAGTTGGTGTTAACTAGACATGTGCACAGCCAAAAAATGTGTTCATCTTCATTTTAGTTTCATTAGTTTATTATTTTTTTTCATTTTTCGGGTCATTCGTTATGATCGCGATTCGTATATTCGTTCAATCGTAAATTCGTAAATGCATTCATTCGTACATTCGTACATTCGTTCATTCATACATTCGTACATTTTTACATTTGTACATTTGTAAATTCGTACATTCGTACATTCGAAGATTCGTTCATTCGTACATTCGTACATTTGCACATTCATACATTTTTACATTTGTACATTTGTACATTCGTAAATTCGTAAAATCGCACCTTTGTAAATTAGAAAATTCTGAAATTTGTAAATTCGAAGTTTGAAAATCCAAAAACCCGAAAATTCAAAAATCTGAAATAGTAACTAACTATTAAATTATAGGTATTGTAATTTCCTTTCAAATTTGACTGTCAGTGAACGTAACAAATACGAATTTATCCGAAGTTACTAATTATCCAAAACGAATGCTGCATCTAAACAAATGGAACGGAACAAATTAATAATAAATAATAATAATAAAACGTTGTTATTATTATTATTGTTATTTATTATTATTAATTCATTACGTTCCATTCTGTTTTTCGGATCATTCATAACTTCGGATAAATTTGTATGTGTTACGTTCACTAACAGCCAAATTTGAAAGGAAATTACAATACCTATAATTTAAAAGTTACTAGTAATTACTAATAGTTAAGTTATTATTATTTAACTATTCTGATTTCCGAATTTTCGAATTTACAAATTTACAAAATCACTAATTTACTAATGTACAAATGTACGAATGCCCGCATTTACGAATGTCCAATTTTATCGAATTTTTGAATATTCGGAAAAAATTTGTTTAACGGGATTTCGTTATTTCGGATATTCCCGAATTAACGAATTTGTCGAAATTCGTTAAAAAACGAATTCGGAACGAAAACGAATTGCACATGCCTAGTGTTAACCAACCTAAATATTTAAGCGCTACACTTATATACTTCTGTTATTTCAACAAAATTATCTGTTTGTTGTGTTAGCTGCTACCACCAGTTTGGGCAGCGCGGGGTACCTTTTTTTACATCCCATGTCACTGAGCTGACTTTACGTGTTTGGGCGCAAAAAATGGCCGCCGTAGGTGGCATCCCTCCCAGTCCCCAGCATGGCCCTTCCTCCTCTTCTCTTTCTTTCTTCTTTCTCCACTCCCTCTCTTCCTCTCCTTCCCTCGTTCTCGTTCCTCTTTACTCCCCATCCACACTAAGTGCTGCATTGATAATCTGCATTGTACAGTGTTGTTCGGGAGTAAAAATTAAGAGCTAAAAATATCCCCAGTGCTATTTATTAAATGTTTACATATACAAAGAAATCCATAATTAGAGAATCAATTTCCCTTGAGAAATGACTATTCACAGTTGGCGTTGAGGAAAAATGGAACAATGCATTGTTAATGACTTGCACTTCTCTAATTAGCATTTTGTATGTTCTATCATATCCGTGTCGTTTTCCCCTTCATCGGGATCCTGTTATTTCATCATTCCCTCTCCTCCGACTTCGCTGTCATTTCTCTTTCAAAGACAAACAAGAAACTAGTAAGTCTTCATCAGAGCCGTGTTTAGTTTTATATTTTAAGACGGGTTTTGGCTGAACAAAGCCAGTTTTTTTTCAAAGTTTAATAGAAGGGATAATGAGTAAAGGGGGTTATTTACAGTAAAAAGAAATAGAAAAAAAGAAATAAAAGTTATTTGTTGTACGCAATGACCAATCAGATTCCAGAAGGAGTGGACAACAATTGTCCGTGATACTTTTTTTATTTGCACTAACATACAATTTTTCGGGACAAGGTTTCAGGGTATGTCCCCTTCTTCAAGGTCTAAATAGGAGTGAACAAACTGATTAAACACTTACCGACCGGCTCCTGTACATATACGTCGGCACTTTGAAGATGGTTAGCTGGGTAACGTCAGCAGCTGCTGCCACAACCCGAGGTATCCATCTTTTCAGGAGCCGGTCATGTTTACGATAATGGTGGTCTCTGCGGCGGATTTGCCGCGATATCACCGTTATCGGCAGCGGGAGAGGTGCCACCCCCCTCCCGCCGCTCTCTCGCGCCGTCCGCCGCTTACCGGAGCCGTCGGTAGCGGCGGAGGCGATTGGGACCTGTCATGTCTGTGTATGGAGACGAGTGAGGGGAAGATGGCCCCCACCCGTCTCCATACCACAGGAGGACGGAAGCGACGTCATAACATCAGCTCCGCCCATACGTCTTAAAGGGCCATTTTTTTGTTGTCATTTTTTCAAATGACAAAATTTTTTTTTTTTTTTGCATTTAAGTCCATATATGAGATCTGAGGACTTTTTGACCCCAGATCTCATATTTAAGAGGACCTGTCATGCTTTTTTCTATTACAAGGGATGTTTACATCTCCATTTTTTTTTTTAAAAAAAACAGTGAAAAATAAATAAAATAAAGTAAAATAAATAAGAAAAAATTTTTTATTTAAAGCGCCCCGTCCTGACGAGCTTGTGCGCAGAAGTGAGTAGCGCCCGCATATGAAAATGGAAAACGGCGGTCAAACCACACATGTGAGGTATCGCCGCGATCGGTAGAGCGAGAGCAATAATTCCAGCCCTAGACCTCCTCTGTAACTCAAAATATGCAACCTGTATAATTTTTTAAACGTCGCCTATGGAGATTTTTAAGGGTAAACGTTTGACGCCATTCCACGAGCGGGCGCAATTTTGTGACATGCTGGGTATTAATTTACTTGCCGTAACATTATCTTTCACAATATAAAAAAATTGGGCTAACTTTACTGTTGTCTTATTGTTTTATTCAAAAAAAGTGATTTTTTTCCAAATAAAGTGCGCTTGTAAGACCGCTGCGCAAATACGGTGCGAAAAAAAGTTTTGCAATGACCGCCATTTTATTCTTTAGGGTGTTAGAAAAAAAACAATATATAATGTTTGGGGGTTCTAAGTAATTTTCTAGCAAAGTGCAGTGCAATGGACCCTAAAGGACAAGTGGATAGGATTGGGGGGCCGGTTGTTCATGGGATGACAATTCACATGCAAATTCTGGGGTGTATACTGAGGAGTGCCTGGTACTAAAAGTTCTTCAAGTGAGATGAACTTTTCTACCAAGCGCTCCTCAGTATACATCCTAGAAGTTACCATGTGGTGAACAATTTCTTTGTTGTCTTCAGAGAGGTAGCGGACTAGGACCAAAACAGGGTGCACCTATACTATATTTCAACCACAGATCTACTTCTTTGAAGGAAAAATCACTTTAAGTAATGCCCCATACACACGGTCAGATTTTCCGACGGAAAATGTGCGATCGGAGCGTGTTGTCGGAAATTCCGACCGTGTGTGGGCTCCATTGGACTTTTTCCATTGGATTTTCCGACACACAAAGTTTGAGAGCAGGCTATAAAATTTCCCGACAACAAAATCCGTTGTCGGAATTTCCGATCGTGTGTACACAAATCCGACGCAGAAAGTGCCACGCATGCTCAGAATAAATAAAGAGATAAAAGCTATTGGCTACTGCCCCGTTTATAGTCCCGACGTACGTGTTTTACGTCACCGCGTTCAGAACGATCGGATTTTCCGACAACTTTGTGTGACCGTGTGTATGCAAGACAAGTTTGAGCCAACATCTGTCGGAAAAAATCCTAGGATTTTGTTGTCGGAATGTCCGATCAATGTCTGACCGTGTGTACAGGGCATAAGACCCATTGGAACCAACTTTCACTTCTATCGGTTCAGCACTATTACATACAAATCAGACAGTTCAAATATGTAGAACCATCCTAAATATAATGTCTTTGTCTTCTCTGTAAACATTGGAGCAGTGTGTGATTATATTCGCTTTCCTGGGTCTTACTGGCTACAGGCTCAACTACTTCTCCCTGCCATCTAGTGGATTCTAGAATCTAGTGAGTTGGAAGAGGCAGACCCTTGGCCTGAATATTAATGTGGTCTCAGCCAAAAAATGGGGGAGAATGTCCAGTAGGTGGCTGAAAAGTGCTTGTCCAGCCTGAAGAGCTGCTGCCCTTCTGGGAAAAGGAGTTAATCGAGGCCGCAGCTTAGAGAGCTGGGGGGAGCCTATTTGCTGGAAGCCAATAGTACTTATATAGCGCCATGAATTTAATCAGCACTTTACATACAGTACTGTATATTTTATACATTCACATCAGTCCCTGCCCTCAAGAAGCTTACAATCTAAGATCCCTAACTCACATTCATACATATACATAGTAGGGCCAATTTAGACAGGAGTCAATTACCTACCAGCAAGTCTTTGGAGTGTGGAAGGAAACTGCAGTACCCGGAGGAAACCCACAAAAGCACAGGGAGAACATGCAAACTCCAGGCAGGTTCAAATCAAAGGGATTTACCTAGGATCTGGCCTGGAGGCTCGCAGGAGAAGTGCCTTCCAAAAATTGCACAGAGGCATCCAAATATACTGGGAAATTGTAAGTATAGGCCTGGAAATAGCATCCTAGTGACTGCTCCCTGCTTTAATCCCTTGGGTATCTGCTCCAGTACTGTTGAATTAAGATCTTTCCTTTGCTTGGAGTCCTAGGGGTACTGTTCCCCAATTGTATGCCAGGAGGGGGGTTATCCTGAAGAGTGTAGACAAGGCAGAGAGTTTACTCTGGTTTCTTTGTACATTAAATCCTGAGTATCCCAAAGCCCACCCTGCACCCCAACCAAGTTTAACGAGCATTAAAGCATAAAAATACATCCCTTGCCTGGTCATTGAGTTGTGAGACTGTCCAAGTTGTTGTGTGCTTGGCTGCTTGTACACCCAAATAGGAAAGGGACCTGGGGCAAATTAGTGGGGCCCAAAAGGGGCCTGTGATACACACACATACATGGCAGTAAGGATGGTGGAAGACTCTCCCTTCAACTGGCAGTTAAAATGGTCCCACTGAATAGGAGAAGTAGGACCATTTGCACTGAAACTTTGCCTGGGACTGTATTCTTTTGAGAATGAACCTAAATGTGAATATATGCACATGTCAATGTGTGTAGGTAGGACTGTAATGGATTCAAATGATAGGCACATTTTATTAATTTTGCATTCATTTTTGATGCCAACAAGGTAAAGGCTTTGTGGAGGCCAGCTGGGTTCCTCCACACCATACTTGTTAGGGAGCTGGCTTTGTGCATAGGGACAAAGTCATTGCTGGAACAAAAAAAAAAGGACGTTCCTCAAACAGTGCTTCCACAAGGTTGGAAGAGCACAATTATCTAAAATGTCTTGGTATGCTGTAACAGTAAAGCCGCGTACACACGGGCGGACTTTCCGACCGGACTGGTCCAACGGACTGAGTCCGGTGGACAATTCGACCGTGTGGGGGCTTCATCGGACCTGCAGCAGACTTTTTTGGTCGAAAATCTGACGGACTTTAGATTTGGAACATGCTTCAAATCTTTCTGACGGACTCGCGTCCAGTCGAAAAATCTGCTCGTCTGTATGCTAGTCCGACGGACAAAAACCGATGCTAGGGCAGCTATTGGCTACTGGCTATCAACTTCCTTATTTTAGTCTGGTCGTACGTCATCACGTACGACTCTATCAGACTTTGGTGTGATCATGTGTAGGCAAGTCTGGTCGTTAGAAAGTCAGTAGAAAGTCCGTCGTAACTCCGTCGAAAGTCCGTCAGAAAGACCGTCGGACCTTTGTTGTCGAAAAGTCCGACCATGTGTACACGGCATTACAGTACTCCACACTGGAAACACGTGAACTTAACAATTTGAATGGGAGATCACCTACCTTTGGCCATATTGTGTGCATTAGCATTATAGTTTATTTTCAAGGCCTTGTTTTAAAGTCTTCCACTGGATAGGAAGGAGAACTCCTTAACCAGAGCTCTCCCCAGCAGAGTTCCCAGGAAATACAGTATGTGAGACTCAGACAATTTCACCTGCACCCACTGGTTGTCAGAAACATTTAAATGTATGTATTAAAAATATTTTCCATTAAAAGCAGCTTCCGAAAACAGAACACGCTGTCCCACTATCGGTTTTCCTTCCCAACACACAGAAAGAAGTGTTCAAGCGCCGTGCCAAGCTTATTGCATCAGTGATTTATCAGTGCTCTATAAATTAGGTCTTCAATGTAAAACTTGCCTGACACACTGTGCTGTGCTAACTTAATCTACATGTGTCAGGATGTCCCGGGATAGGTCACCACTAACACAGACACCTGCAAAGGAGATTTCCTGACAAACCGGCTTAAATTAATGCACAAAAAAGCTGCATGAATTTTGCTTGGCGATTAAAATTGGAGCGCGAGGTGTTGGGATTTAAAATGCAAGGGACATGCCATAATCACAGCGTTAACCTTTTTCCCACTCCTAGGCAGCTTCCAGTTTTATTATCCTGGATTCCACATTCCCAGGGATCAAGAATGACAGTTATTAAGAATTCACTCAGTGTCATAAGGCGAGCTGATATCATTATATTACATTTAGAAAAAGCCAATGTGCCCTGCAGACATGGTCTTAGAGGCTTCTTAATCAAATACGAATGTATGTTTCGCAATATGAAAGCAGGCTCTTTGCTAAATGAAGGGTCGTATTGCATATGAAGGACAGGATGGTTGTTCATGAAAATTTGTCCATGTGAATCAGTGCCATTCAATGGCTGATGCTGTCATTCTTAGCATCCACAACCAGGATTATGTAATCATCTCAATATTCTGCCTTTTATTCATATAACTGTGCAAGCCTACTCATGAAAGATTTATGCTTGTGGCCAGGGGCGGACTGACCATTCGGGCTCTCGGGCACTGCCCGAGGGCCCCATGCCACTAAGGGGCCCCGTCAGGGTTGCCAGCCTCAATAAAACCAGGGACAGTATGTAAAAATCTGTGTTTTTTTAAAAATCCCAAGATTATAGCTACCCCGCCTCTCCAGTACCTTTTCAGTGAGTGTATGTGTATTCTGTGTGTGTATACTGTGTGTGTATATTGTGTGTGTATACTATATGTGTGTGTGTATACTATATGTGTGTGTGTAGGTATACTATGTGTGTATACTGTATGTGTGTTTGTATACTGTGTGGCCCCATAATCTATTGCCTGGGGGCCCCATAATCTTCTCCTATTGCCCGGGGGGCCCCATGAGTTGTCAGTCCGCCCCTGCTTGTGGCTTTTCGCTAGTGTTACTTACATTTTGGATGACTTTTTTTTCTGAGCAAAAGTGGAGATACTCCTTAAGGTACAAGGAAGGTTTTAGTAAGTGGGGATGGGTAATGCACTTATTAGAGGAAATGCAATGGTGGTTTTCATAGTAAAGCAGCTGGCTTGTGGAAGGTAGCATTAATAAAAGTAAACAGTAACACACCAAAAAGTTTTAAGAGTGCATGGTAAAGTCCCTTCCCTTCACTTACCTTCTCTTCTCCCCTATACCCTTCTTGTCCCTTTTTCTCTCTATCCTTCTCTTCTCTTTTCCCCTTTGCCCTTCTCTTCCCTTTTCCTCTCTACCCTTCTCTTTTCAAATCTACCCCTTTCTTTTCCCCTCTACCCTTCTCTTTTCCCCTCTATCCTTCTCTTTTCCCCTCTACCCTTCTCTTTTCCCTTCTACCCTTCTCTTCACTTTTCCTTCTCTACCCTTCTCCTCTCTTTCCTCTCTACCCTTTTCCCCTCTACCCTTCCCTTTTCCTCTCTATCCTTCTCTTCTTTTTCCCTTTCTTCCCTTTTCCTCTCTATCCTCTTCTCCTCCCCACCTGTCTCTTCCCTTCTCCTGTCCGCCATTCCCTTCCCTTTTCAGCTCTACTCTTCCCTTCTTCTCTCCACCCTTCTCTTACCTTCTCTTCCTCAACCTTATCTTCGCCTTCCTTTCAAGCCCTTCCCTTCTTTCTTTCATCTTTCTCTTCTCTCCTCCTCTCTACCTCTCTACCTTTCTCTTCTCTTCCCTTCTTTCTTTTGTTTTTCTCTTTTCTCCACCACTTCATCCTTCTCTTCCCTTTTCCTCTTTACACTTTCCTTGTTCTCTCCTCTACCTTTCCCTTTTACTCTCTAACCTGTTCTTCTCTTCCCGCTTTACCCTTCCATGCCCTTTTCCTCTGTATCCTTTTCTTCTCCTGTCTCTTCCCTTCTTCTCTCTACTCTTCTCCTCCATACCCTTATCATCCTTTCTCTTCCCTCCTGCCTTTTTTTTATAACTGTGCAAGCCTACTCATGAAAGATTTATACTTGTGCCTTTAGCTAGTGTTACATTTAAGATGACCCCAGAGTTGATAAACTCTGGGGTTGGTATTGAGGAGTGCCTAGTACAAAAGTTCATTTCACTCTTCACACTTTTTGAAACGTTAATAGGTTGTAAAATTGGAAATGACCCTGAAACATGTTGGCTATATTTGATGTTCTTAAAGCGGAGGTCCTTCCAAATTTTTTTTTTTTAAGTCAGCAGCTACAAATACTGCAACTGCTGACTTTTAAAATATGGACACTTACCTGTCCAGGGCGCCTGTGATGTTGGCACCCGAAGCCGATCTGTCCCCCGTCTCTCTGGGGGAGGCACCGTCATCTTCGGTAAGGAAATCAAGAAGTGAAGCCTTGCGGCTTCATAGCCTGGTTCCCTACTGCACATGTGCGAGTCGCACTGCATAATCCCACAGGTTCCTACTGTCTTCTGGGACCTGTGTGTCTCCCAGAAGACAGCGGGGGGGGGGAACAGAGGAGGCGCCAAATATGGCGTAGGTATCTTCGGGGACCTGCAGATATCTATGCCCGAAAGAGGGAGCAAATACCTAGATTATACAGGTATCTGCTCTCCCCTCCCCCCTGAAAGGTGCCAAATGTGACACCGGAGGGGGGGAGGATTCCTAAAAGCGGAGTTCCATTTTTGGGTGGAACTCCGCTTTAACCAATAAATGTTTCAAAAAGATCTCTGAGTGATATGAACTCTTAAACTTTTGAAAGGCCTCTCAATGGCTAATACTGTTATTCAAAGCATCCACAACTGGAATTATGTAATCATTTGATAATATTCTGCCTTTTTTTTATATAACTGTGCAAGCCTACTCAGGAAAGATTTATACTTGTGCCTTTCACTAGTGGTACTTACATTTAGGATGACTCTAGAGCTGATAAACTCTGGAGTACGTATTGAGGAGCGCCTAGTACAAAAGTTCATATCACACAGAGATCTTTTTGAAGCTTTTATCGGTTAAGAACGTTAAACACATCCAATCCTCTTTGAGGGAAAGGCCTTTTAAAAGTTCAAAAATTCATATCACTCAGAGGTCTTTTTGAAATATTAATACGTTGGAAAATTGGAAATGATCCCAAAACATGTTGAATGTATTTGATGCTCTTAACCAATAAACATTTCAAAAAGACCTCTCAGTAATATGAACTCTTGAACATTTGAAAAGCCTTTTAATGACTAATACTGTCATTCAAAGCATCCACAACTGGGATTATGCAATCATTTGATAATATTATGACTTTTATTTACTGAGGGTCGGTTCACACTAGGACGACTTGGGATCCGACTTGTAAGCCCTCAAGTCGCCCCAAGTCGCTTTACTGTGAGATTTACATAACAGTGAATGAGAGCGTCTTAATTGTCACTACTGAAGTCGCTCCGACTTCAGAGCGTACTACTTGTACTACTTGGATCCGACTTCTAGGCGACCTGTACCCATAGAATTCAATGGAAGTCGCCTCCAAGTCGGATCTCCATCTATACTGAAGCGACTTTACAGTTAAAAAAATTAGTTTGCCCAGGCAAACCCCTCCCTCCCCGAGAGCTGATTATTCTGTGATTGGCCACAGCCAAAGTCGCCTGTCCTGGAGGCGACTTGAAGTCGCTTTGTAAATTGCTTAAAGTCGCGCTGAAGTCGCGTTGAAGCCGCGTTGAAGTCGCCTTGCAAAGTCGTGTTGAAGTCGTGTTGCCCCTGTGTGAATCGAGCCTTACTGTAACTATGCAAGTCTACTCATGAAAGATTCATACTCGTAACCCTGCTCAATATCTCTTGCACCACACATCTTTGCCACACACACCTTACCACTGGTCTCTGATTCTCCACTTAATCAATGCAGCGCAATGTGTATACCTCTACACTGGACAAAAAAGACCCTCCCAACCATAGCTGATTGGTTCAAGTGTATAAGGAAAGTCACTGAAATGGAGGACCTTGTCCATCAGGCTAGGGAAACCCCCTTGAAATTCTGGAAAATCTGGGCTTGTTGGACGAGCTTCATGGACTCCACGGAATTTTCCCAGATAATGAACAACAATAATAAAAGTCCGTAATCTCTATATATCTGCCGGTGGAGAAGGATGGGGTGTTAATTCAATCTAATCTAATCTAATCATATTCTCTAGTCCTTTGCTCTTTTTCTTTTCATGTCCCACTCCCTCTACCCCACCTCACTTTATTAATCTCCCTAAAGCCCAACCCTGTCCCTAATGTGTCTATAGTCCTTAATATCATCCACTCTACCCCTCCCATCACACCTCCCCCTGACCCTCTTCCCCCACCCCCCTTGTTCCCAGATTTATATCCCAGATAGAACTGGAGCGTTCATTGGTTGCTATGTTTAGACTTTCCACTTTTCATATTTGTTACCAATTTATTCACACATATTATAGTGTGCATGTATAAGCAGATACAGATGATGTTCTAATGATCTTCGTATGTCATCATTTCAGCAGCTGTCATACATTTTGTACCTATTTTGTTTGGTCCACTCTGGACTGCCCTATGTTGATGCTGTAAATGTCTACCCCATGTTTTTTTGTCTGTACTCTTTGAGATTCAATAAAAATCTTTTAAGCAGATTTATACTTGTGCCTTTTGCTAGCGTTACTTAGTCTTAGAATGACTCTAGAGCTGATAAACTCTGGGGTTGCTATTGAGGAGCGCCTAGTACAAAAGTTCATATCAATGTCTTTTTGAGGCATTTATTGGTTAAGAGCTTTAACTACATCCAACGAGTTTAGCGGGAAAGGCCTTTCAAAAGTTCAAAAGGTCATATCACTCAGAGGTCTTTTTGAAACGTTTATTGGTTGGAAAATTGGAAATTACCCTGAAACATGTTGGCTGTACAGTACTTGATGCTCTTAACCAATAAATGTTTCAAAAAGACGTCTAAGTGATATGAACTCATGAACTTTTGAAAGGCCTCTCAAATGCTGATACTGTCATTCAAAGCATCCACAACTGAGATTATGTTATCATGTGAGTGCAGGGGTGCACATTGAGGAGCGTCTAGTACAAAAATTCATATCACGCAGAGGTCTTTATGTCTTATTGAAGCATTTATTGGTTAAGAACATTAAATACATCCAACGTGATTTGAGGAAAAGACCCTTTCTAAAGTTCAAAAGTTCATATCACTCAGAGGTGTTTTTGAAACATTTATTGTTTGGAAATTACCCCAAAATACGTTGGCTGTACTTGATGCTCTTAACCAATAAATGTTTCAAAAAGACCTCTGAGTGATATGAACTTGTGAACTTTTGAAAGGCCTCTCATTGGCTGATACTGTCATTCAAAGCATTCACAACTGGGATTGTGCAATCATGTGATAATATTCTGCCTTTTATTTCTATAACTGTGCAAGTCTACTCATGAAAGATTTATACTCGTGCTTTTCGCTAGTGTTACTTACATTTAGAATGACTCTAGAGCTTAAAAAAACAGGGGTGTATATTGAGGAGCGCCTAGTACAAAAGTTCATATCACTCAGAGGTCTTTTTGAAACGTTTATTGGTTAAGAACATTACATACATCCAACATGATTTGAGGGAAAGGCCTTTCAAAAGTTCAAAAGTTCATAATACTCAAAGGTCTTTTTGAAACGTTTATTGGTTAAGAACATTAACTACATCCAACATGATTTGAGGAAAAGGCCTTTCAAAAGTTCAAAAGTTCATATCACTCAGAGGTCTTTTTGAAACGTTTATTGGTTAAGAACATTAAATACATCCAACATGATTTGAGGAAAAGGTCTTTCAAAAGTTCATATTACTCAAAGGTCTTTTTGAAACGTTTATTGGTTAAGAACATTAACTACATCCAACGTGATTTGAGGAAAAGGCCTTTCAAAAGTTCAAAAGTTCATATCATGGCATGCGCGGCGCTCTGTGACATGGACGCCTGATCACAGAGCTCCGTCCCGCTCCGAGCATTCGGCACTCCCCGCAACGGATCCACTCACCCCCAACACCCGCAATCGGGAGCGGAGCATGGCGGCTACCCCCAGGACAGAGACAGGGCATATTGCAGCAGCCAAACGGACCCCAGAGGACTGTTTTTTGGCTGGGTCGCCCACAGCACAGACACCTAAGATGGCGGCGGAGCGGCACACAAGCGATGCTGCACACACAGGCACAGCTGATTCCTCTCCCTGGCGCACTGCTCTGCTTAAAGAGGTATGTGGAGAGGCTCATCTGCCCCATATTATCTTAGATCCAGCATCTCCTGCCTCCACATTGTCCTTATTAGATCAGACCCTGGATGGGCATCACATACCTCACACAGCCTCATCCCCCCAGAGGCCTGTCATACAGCAACCAGATGTGCATCAGTTCTCCTCATGTCCCCCTGATATCTCATTGCTCTTTAACAAATTCGCAGAAATGCTTGATAAAGGACTTGCACAAACTGCTGCTAAAATAACTTCAGATATCACCTCTGACATTAAATCAGACCTACATCTCCTGGGATCCCGCATTGAGCATATTGAAACTAAAATGGACGCCACAATTGATCGGGTCAATCAAAATACGGATCGCTTTCAAGATCTCACTGATCAGCTGGAGGGGGCCATCGCCAAAATCGATGACCTTGAAAATAGGTCCAGATGGCTGAACTTTAGGATAAGGGGTCTTCCTGAGACTTTCACGGACATTCCAGAAGCAGTCCACTCTCTCATCAAACACCTGATAGGGCCCACAGAGCCCTAGGTCCTCCTCGCTCGGATGGTCTTCCCAGGGACATTATGGTAAAACCTCACTACTACAACGTTAAGGAGGAGGTCATGAGGAGGGCTCGCACTATGCCCCAAATCCAGCTCCTGGGTCATTCAGTTCAGGTGTACGCTGATATTTCTCCTTATACTATTCAAAGACGGTGAGCACTTAAACCACTTCTGAATGTCCTCACACAGAAAAATGTGAAATACTGGTGGCTTTTCCCGCTGAGCCTCAAATTTGAATTTAACGGCAAGCCTTTCAGATTTTCTACAGTAGCGGAAGGAGAACTTTTACTGAAAAAATTGGGACTCTTGAACACTGATCCATCATCACCGATGCAGTCTTCTCCATCACTCCTACCCAAACGACCACCTCCACCCAGCCCTCTGACTCCTACGTGGCAAAAACCCAAGTATAAGAAAGCCAAGGAAAGCCCTGCTACCTGAACCACCGGACTCTCTTTTTTTTTTCTTTCTCCCTTTACATCCCTTTTTGGGATGTGGACATGCCTTACCCCTTCACCATACAGGTCTCCCGCCCCCCTTTTTTTTTTTTTTTTTCCTATTTGGAGCACCTGTCTGGTCCTGGGGGGCGTTGAAAGTTTTTGATCCTGTGTTTTGGGGTTATACCCTCTTCGTGTTAAAATTATTTTTATTTTTATTTTTTATTTCTTTAATTATATATAAATTTTTTTTTTTTTTTATAATTTTGTTATGGGGGTCAATTTTAACTTGTGATCCTTTCTGCCCCCTCCCGTTATAGATATACTTCTCAGTTATTAATGGGGTAGGGAGTGTATCCTAATATATTGCTGTCATAGTTTTTTAGGGGTGCCGTGCACGGGGCAGTACCTTTGCGCCTCATCCTTCCCTCGAAGTCGGATTGCAGTTATTCCTACTTCGGGTGGGGATTTCCTCCACGAGTTTGGAGGCAACACATTTATATCTCGGGATATGATGAACATTTTTTTCACATATCCCTGGATCTTCTTCTCTTCTCCTACTATTCTTCTGCTTTTTCTCTCTCTTAATCCCCTTACTAAATTTTTACTCTTTTCAGTGACGTGTGCGGTCTCGCTTGCCCACGGGACCGGGGATCGTGATCTGAGGATCCTAACATTGATACATGACCACATACCACCCGTCAATTGGAAGGTAGGTGATTGGGGTTTACTGGCATCTCAACCTATCCTGCTCCATGGCTGACCACACCACCTCCTCACAGACCCGACGCCTGGCCTCACATAACGTACAGGGGCTTAATTCCCCACTTAAGCGTCGGAAAGTCTTTCAGTATTATCATGACCAAAAAATAAACATACTATTTCTTTAGGAAACACACTTTCCAAGATCTTACGCTCCGTCTTTTATACATGCCAAATTCCCCACGTTTTTTCTTGCCAATTCTGATAAAAAAAACAAAGGGGTGGGAATTTTCTTCTCCCGCAAAACGCAATTTTCACTAACTTCTGAATTTAGGGACCTTGATGGCAGGTTCATTCTAGTGAAGGGACTCATTGATGGTCAGATTTACTCACTAATCTCATATTATGCACCTAACCGAGGACAATCCAAATTTTTCCAATCCCTCTTTCTCACCCTTGCTCCAATGCTGGAGGGCATGGTCCTTTACGGCGGAGATTCCAACATAGCATTTGACGCAGGAAAGGATAAGTCTAGACCCCCGGGAAGGGATGGAGCGCGCCCCACCAGACAGAGCCTCAATGTAGCCAGACAGATCTTCCAGCAGGGTCTGGTAGATGCTTGGATGGAACTAAATCCTGGTACTCGGGATTATACGCATTATTCCAGCCCCCACAATACTTTTGCCAGAATTGATCACTTTTTCATTATGCAAAAATATATCCCGCTGGTGCGTAAAGTTATCATTAAAGACTCTGTCTGGTCGGACCATTCCTTCCTTCTTTTAATCATACACAAATCTGTAACTCCTCACCAAGGATTTCATTGGAAATTAAATGCCTCTTTACTCAGCAATCCCTCACATGTCAATGAACTTAGCAAAGATATTCAGGAATATTTCTTACATAATGATGTTGATAATATCTCTCCCATCACACTGTGGGCTGCTCACAAAGCCTATGTAAGGGGTAAGCTAATCCAAATGTCCGCTAGAATAAACAAAGCCCGCAAACTGGAAATAGCTAGACTTGAAAGTGAATTTTCTCACTTCAGTAAACAACATAAACGCAACCCCACTGTTACATCGACAGCTAGCCTTGCATCCGCGCGCATGGCTCTTAATCTGTCCCTCACAGCCGTTGCGGAGAAAAGTCTACGATGGGATGGAGGGAGGTTCTATTATCAAAAGGACAAATTGGGTGCCATGTTAGCACGCAGGCTCACTCCTAGGCTGAGGGTGCGCACCTTACCTAAGATACGTTTAAGTACTGGCTCCCTATCACAGAATCCTCTGAAAATCATGGAATCCTTTCATGATTTTTACCGATCTTTATATAGTACTCAAGGGTTGGAACCCTCGTCTCACACAATTGACTCCTATCTGAACTCCCTGAAGCTCCCTAAGCTACGAGAGCATCATAAGGACAGCCTTGAAAATCCTGTTTCTGCGGAGGAAGTTTCTCAGGTCATTCACGACCTCAAGAATGACTCCGCTCCTGGTCCAGATGGCTTTTCAGCCCCGTATTACAAGCACTTCTCCCTGCAGCTTTCTCCATATCTAGCTCGCTTTTATAATCAGTTACGAGCTGGGGGTCAATTAGACAAGACGCTTAATTCGGCTTTCATTACAGTAATACCAAAGCCAGGTAAGGACACTAGCTGTACAGCTAATTACAGACCCATATCATTGATCAACAATGATCTAAAAATCTTAACTAAAATCTTAGCTAATAGAATATCCTCCTTTATAAGCCTGTATATTCATGGGGATCAGGTGGGCTTCATTCCTGGGAGACAGGGTCCAGACCAGATCAGGAGAGCGATAGATATAGTTTCGTTACTAAACTCCGGCTGGGACAAGGGACTCCCTCAGCAGGGATTCGTTTTGTCTCTGGATCTAATGAAAGCTTTCGACTCTGTCTCCTGGGCCTTCCTGTTCCCGATACTAAAAAAGTGGGGTTTCGGTCAAACCTTTATGAATATAATAGGAGCACTATACGATACCCCGGTTGCACAAGTCAAAATGCAGGGTTACTATTCGGACTCTTTTCCGATCCTGAGTGGTACTAGACAAGGCTGTCCTTTGTCTCCATTGATTTTTGCCGTAGTCATCGAGACACTAGCTAGCGCCATCCGGCATAATCCGGACATACAGGGAGTGCGTTGTGGCCAACAAACCCACAAGTGCGCCCTCTTTGCTGATGATGTTTTACTTTTCATCACCTCACCACTTACTTCTTTACCTAACCTATACAAGGTGCTCGATGACTTCGGCAAGGTATCTGGTCTTAGGGTTAATTACTCTAAATCTATGGCGCTAAACGTTAATCTACCGTCCTCCGTGATGGCCTTACTTAAAACCGACTTCCGATTCAGTTGGGGGGAAAAAATGATCCCCTATCTGGGTATCAACCTTACTTCCTCAATTGACAATCTCTACAATGCTAATTTCCCCCCACTTTTTCGTAAATTAGGAGAGGACTTATCCAGATGGGACAAAATGGGGCTGTCTTGGCTAGGTAGAATCAATTCTGTAAAACTAACTTTGCTACCACGTGTTCTTTATCTCTTTAGGTCCTTACCGATACCTATCCCCAAAGATCACCTCAGGAAGTTTCAATCGAAAATTATTAAATTTATATGGGGTGGAAAGGGACATAGAATTGCCAAGGAGACCCTGTTCAGGAGCAGGGATCAAGGAGGAGTGGGTTTACCTAATCTTCTTTGGTATTATCAAGCAGCGCAACTCTCCCAACTGTCCACTGTATATTCTAGGGTTGCTCACCCAGATTGGGTTCATATAGAGCGACAGGCTATACCTCAATTTACTTTAGATTACATTATCTGGTCCCATCCTAGATCTAGACCTGCCATCATGGTCCCTACACTTTCCCACACCCTGACACTGTGGGACTCTCTCAAACATAACCCTCGAATAGTATCAAATTGGCATCCGCTGTCCCATATATTCCGAAATCCTCTTTTTCCCCCAGGCATGGACATACAAGCATTCCAATAGTGGCTAGATAAGGGGATGTATAGAATAGGACACTTTGCGAATCCTACGGGACCCCTCACTCTGACCCACTGCATCAACAAACTTGACATGCCCAACACTGAAAGATTTCGTTTCAGACAGATATTTCACTTTCTGCAGTCTCTTAGGTCCCCCAGTCATACCCCACTTTCGATCACGGAATACGAGCGGTGGTGTGGTCAAGCTGTGGAGCAGAGGGGAGGGATCTCAGTGATTTACCGATCGCTAGCTAGGGCTGAGACTAAATCACTCTTTATGCAAGAATGGGAGAGTGATCTCCATCACACATGGAGTATTGAGGAATGGCATAGAGCTTCCCTTGCAGCATCTAAGGGCATACTGAAATTAGCTTTAATTGAAGCAAATCTGAAAGTCCTTATGCGATGGTACATGGTCCCTCTCAAACTCTCCAAAATCTACCCCAGTGCTTCCCCTATGTGCTTCCGAAATTGTGGGCATATAGGGTCCATGTTACACATTTGGTGGGACTGCCCTAAAATCAAGGGTTTATGGAATAGGATCTTTCATACCATCAGGAAAATAACAGGCTTCCCAATCCAAAAGTCTCCTCAGCTGGCTCTCCTAAATTTTCCCTGCCCTAAAACTCCTAAAGTAGTTCAACGACTTATTATGTTCATTTTCCTGGGGACCAAACTCATGATTAGGGATGAGCCGAACACCCCCCGGTTCGGTTCGCACCAGAACCCGCGAACGGACCGAAAGTTCGCACGAACGTTAGAACCCCATTGACGTCTATGGGACTCGAACGTTCAAAATCAAAAGTGCTCATTTTAAAGGCTAATTTGCATGGTATTGTCCTAAAAAGGGTTTGGGGACCCGGGTCCTACCCCAGGGGACATGTATCAATGCAAAAAAAACTTTTAAAAACGGCCGTTTTTTCGGGAGCAGTGATTTTAATGATGCTTAAAGTAAAAAAAAAAAAGTGAAATATTCCTTTAAATATCGTACCTGGGGGGTGTCTATAGTATGCCTGTAAAGTGACGCGTGTTTCCCATGTTTAGAACAGTCCCTGCACCAAATGTCATTTTTAAAGGAAAAAATCTCATTTAAAACTGCTTGCGGGTTTAATGTCATGTCGGGTCATGGCAATATGGATGAAAATCAGTGAGACAAACGGCATGGGTACCCCCCAGTCCATTACCAGGCCCTTTGGGTCTTGTATGGATATTAAGGGGAACCCCGCACCCAAATTAAAATAAGGAAAGGTGTGGGGCCACCAGGCCCTATATACTCTGAACAGCAGTATACAGGCGGTGCAAACAAGACAGGGACTGTAGGTTTGTTGTTAAGTAGAATCTGTTTGTAATTTTGAACATTTTTAACGTGTTTAGCTCCAGCCAAAAAATCTTTTCTAAGCTTTTTGGAAAACATAGGGAAGGATTATCACCCCTGTGACATTTGTTTTGCTGTCTTTCCTCCTCTTCAGAAGATTTCACCTCACTTTTTTGTCCCAATGAAAAATGTTTTTTGAAAATTTGGGTTTTTTTGTGGAACAAGGATTGGAAAGCATCAGTGGAAAGGAGAAATTGTTTTCCCATATTAACTCTTACAGGAGAGAATTTCCCTTCCTAGGGGTAGATTTCATCTCACTTCCTGTTGTCTCCTTCCGTTTGCAAGTAGGAGTCGTTTGTAAGTTAGATGTTTGAAAGTAGGGTCCTGCCCTATATACTCAGCAGAAATTTGGGCCTTAGGTGTTGCTGTGGCCACAACACTGTAAGCCCTCACAGGGCCCTGCTGTGAAATATTAGATCAAGAATTGTAATTACATGCCCCTGTTGAACAGGAGCTGAAAAATTAGGCCTTAGGCACTGGTGCTGGTGCCACAACACTGCAACCCCTCACAGACACTCTAGTTGGAACGCAGGAACGAGCCCTGCTGCAAAGTATTGCTTCAAAAATTGTAATTACACGCCCCTGTTAAGACAGGGGCAGAAAAATTGGGCCTTAGGCACTGGTGCTGGTGCCACAACACTGCAACCCCTCACAGACACTCTAGTTGGAACGCAGGAACGAGCCCTGCTGCAAAGTATTGCATCAAAAATTGTAATTACATGCCCCTGTTAGACAGGGGCAGAAAAATTGGGCCTTAGGCACTGGTGCTGGTGCCACAACACTGCAACCCCTCACAGACACTCTAGTTGGAACGCAGGAACGAGCCCTGCTGCAAAGTATTGCATCAAAAATTGTAATTACACGCCCCTGTTAGACAGGGGCAGAAAAATTGGGCCTTAGGCACTGGTGCTGGTGCCACAACACTGCAACCCCTCACAGACACTCTAGTTGGAATGCAGGAACGAGCCCTGCTGCAAAGTATTACATCAAAAATTGTAATTACACGCCCCTGTTAAACAGGGGCTGAAAAATTGTGCCTTAGGCACTGGTGGTGGCGCCCAGAACCAAAAATGTTCTTACAAGCTATCAGCGTGATGATTGAGGAGGAAGAGGATAATTACTCAGGGATAGTCACTCAGCATCAGCATAGGCAGTCTTTGAAGGGATCTGAGATTTCAAAAAAAATTATTCGGTTACATCAGCATCAGGTGCTTGGTAGCTGGTGGTGATCCAAGACTGATTCATTTTTATGAAGGTCAGCCGATCGACCGAGTCTGTGGACAGACGCACCCTGTGATCGGTTACCACGCCTCCAGCAGCACTGAATGTGCGTTCCGAAAGAACGCTGGATGCAGGCGTCAGAGAATCTAATTGACCAGACTGTGTGGACTGCACAGAGGAAACCCAAAACACATATAAGTGAAATAATGGTGTTTAATAAATAAGTGACAAGTAAAGAAATACAAACAGTGCAAAACCAACACAACAAACCCACTACAAACAACAATATATACAAGGGAATGGAGATACCGTAATCGTAAACAAAGCCAGGCCAAGGTCATACACAGGGAGATCAAACCAGCAGGACAGGAAGAGGGTGGATGGATGGGATACAGGGCAGGGATCCAAGGTAACTGGGAACAGAGGGGATAGGCTCAGGATAGGGATGGGATCAGATCAGGTCAGGTCAGGACAAGGCAGATGCAGGCTCAAGGTCAAAGTAACGGGCAGCAAGGTAAGAGTGCAGGGAGAGAGAGAGATACCAAGGCAAGCCTATGAGGGCTTGCCGGGTATTTGTAAGGCTGTGGTAATTGACCTCATGTCACAGCTGAGCGCAGTGTGAGCTGTTTGCTCTACACTGCCAGAGTGCACCCGCTGGTTGACGCCGGTACTACGGCCTGAGGATGCAACAGTGCCACCAGCAGGAAAGACCTTTTACTGTAGGTCCTAGGTGTTGGAAGACACCTGCTGATGGACACTGGTACTGCGATCCAAGAGATCGATAGCGCCACCAACGGGTAGACCCTCTCATGACAGCAGGACAGGCCAGTAGCTCAATTGCATACTGTGCAAGCTCTGGCCAGTGATCCATCCTCAAGACCCAGTAACCCAGAGGATTTTCGGTGGGAAAGGTGTCCAAGTCTGATCTTGCCCCTAGGTATTCCTGCACCATGTAAAACAGACGCTGGCGATGGTTGCTGGAACCGATCATACCTTGGGGCTGCGGACCAAAAAATTGTCTGAACGCATCGGTCAGACAGCCACCTTCTCCACTGCTCCTTCTTTGACTGACCGAAGCCTCAGCAACACGTTGTCCAGAAACAGGAGTTTGTAACCTCCCAGTCTCTGGGAACGCGTTGCACAGACCTTTCTGCAAGGCCTCCCGAAGATGTTTCATCCTCTGCTCCCTCTGCGATGGCAAGATAAGGTCCGCAACCTTACCCTTGTAACGTGGATTAAGGAGGGTTGCCAGCCAGTATTGGTCCTTCTCCTTGATACCACGAATACGAGGATCCTTATGCAAGCTTTGCAGGATCAGGGAGGCCATGCAGCGTAGGTTTGCTGAGGCATTCGGTCCGGAGTCCTCTGGGTCACTAAGGACAACAACGTCCGCAGCCACCTCCTCCCAGCCACGTACAAGTCCATGTGTTCCTTGGGACTGATCCCTTAAAGACTGCTGCTGATGCTGAGTGCCAGGCTCCACCTCCATACTGACACAATCTTCCTCCTCCTCCTCCTCCTCCTCGTCCTCTTCCTGTGTGATCGGCGGGCACGCAGGAACACTGTCTGGATAAAGGGGGCCTTGAGAGCTAAGGAAGTCCTCCTCTTCCTGCCTCTGTTCTGCCTCAAGTGCCCTGTCCATTATTCCACGCAGCGTGTGCTCCAACAGGTGGACAAGGGGAACAGTGTCACTGATGCATGCACTGTCACTGCTCACCATCCTCGTGGCCTCCTCGAATGGTGACAGGACAGTGCATGCATCCCTGATCATGGCCCACTGGCGTGGGGAAAAAAAACCAAGCTCCCCTGACCCTGTCCTGGTGCCATAGTCGCACAGGTACTCATTGATGGCCCTCTGCTGCGTGTGCAGCCGCTGCAGCATGGCCAACGTTGAGTTCCACCTGGTGGGCATGTCACAGATTAGGCGGTTCTTGGGCAGGTTAAACTCCTTTTGGAGGTCCGTCAGCCGAGCACTGGCATTATATGACCGGCGGAAATGCACACAGACTTTCCTGGCCTTCCTCAGGACATCCTGTAAGCCCGGGTACCTGCCCAAGAACCGCTGCACCACCAAGTTAAGGACGTGAGCCAAACAGGGCACATGGGTCATTTGTCCCTGTCGGAGGGCAGAGAGGAGGTTGGTGCCATTGTCGCAAACCACCATTCCTGCCTTAAGTTGGCGTGGCGTCAACCACCTCTGAACCTGCCCCTGCAGAGCTGACAGAACCTCTGCCCCAGTGTGGCTCCTGTCCCCCAAGCACACCAGCTCAAGCACCGCATGGCATCTTTTGGCCTGCGTACTTGCGTAGCCCCTTGAACGCCTACGGAGCACCGCTGGTTCCGAGGAAGAGGCCATGGAGGAAGAAGAAAAGGAGGGGGTGGAGGAGAGAGGTGTGTCACAATCAGCATTTTGGAGGCGTGGTGGCGGAACAACCTCCAACACTACTGCACCTTGTCCTGCATCCTTCCCAGCTGCCAGCAGAGTCACCCAATGCGCCGTGAAACTTAGGTAACGTCCCTGTCCATGCCTGCTGGACCATGAGTCAGCGGTAATATGCACCTTACCGCTGACCGCCCTGTCCAGCGAGGCATGGACATTGCCTTCCACATGCCGGTAGAGAGCCGGAATCGCCTTCCGTGAGAAAAAGTGGCGTTTGGGTACCTGCCACTGAGGAACCGCACATTACACAAACTCACGGAAGGGGGCAGAGTCTACCAACTGAAAAGGCAGCAGTTGAAGTGCTAGCAATTTTGCCAAGCTAGCATTCCACCGCTGGGCATGTGGATGGCTGGGAGCAAACTTCTTTCGGCGGTGCAGCAGCTGGGGCAGGGAAATTTGCCTGGTACAATCTGACGTCGGTGTACCAAAAGCAGATTGCCCACAAGTACTTGGCTGTGACACACCTAATTCTACACCTTCATTCCTCTCACTGCAGGTCTCTGAGAGGACTGAAGGTCTAGTGGGGTTGGAAATCTCAGCTGATGAGGAGCAAGGAGAGATCCTCTTTGTTCTTTGGTGTGGGTCTTTTAGATACGCTTGCCAACGAACTGCATGGCAGGTCAACATATGTCTGGTCAAGCATGTGGTACCCAAGCGGGAGATGTTTTGGCCACGCGAGATACGCTTGAGACATATGTTGCAAATAGCAGCGGTGCGATCTGATGCACTCGTCTCAAAAAAGGCCCACACCAAAGAACTTTTTGAATAACGCGCAGAGACTGCAGCGCCCTGCACATGTGGAGCTTTGGGGTGTGATGCAGTCAATGTGCTGCCCTTAGGCTGGCCCCTGGAGGGCATCCTGCCTCGTTGGTGATGTGCCGCCTCCTCCTCCTCCTCCTCCTCCTCCTCCTCCTCCTCCTCTCTCCTATCAGGCACCCACGTTGAGTCAGTGACCTCATCATCCCCTCCCTCCTCATCACTGGAGAAAACCTGGCAGTATGCTGCAGCAGGGGGAGCATGACTGCCAGATTGCTGTCCTTCTTGGGCACCCCCTCTGTCCGTGCTCATGTTACTGCCTTCATCGAGCTCAGTATCATCATCAGAGCCTTCCAAACGCTGGGCATCCTCCTGGAGCATGTACCCAACACTGTGGTCAAACAGTTCGAGGGAATCCTCATGAGGACATGGTGGAGCTAGGGAAGGAGTCACTGATGACATTGAGCTGAGGGAAGAGGCCGCTGCTTTGCCAGACAAAGCACCCTGGGCATGGGTGAGAGAGGATGAGGAGGATGAGGACGGCTTGGTCATCCACTCGACCAAGTCTTCCGCATGTTGCGGCTCAACACGGCCAGCTGCCGAAAAAAAGGCCAAGCGTGTCCCATGGCCACGTGCTGATGAGGATGCACCGTCTCCACGACCAGCACTAGACACAGAGCCTGCTTGCCCTCTCTTATTGGCTTGTGACTGTCTGCCTCTCCTTCTTGGCCTTCCAGACATACTAATGGCCTGTAGTTGCACTAAGCTGGGATAGAACACCTGTAATTTTCTTCAGGTAGCTTTATATACTGTAACCAGACAAGCCTGCCTGTCAGTAGGAAGATAACAGGAACGGATTTAGCTGAACACTGTGAGCAGGACGCACTGTACTAAATGTAAATAGTCTAGCTGCCTGGCCGTGGTACTAATAGGATCAAATAGAACACCTGTAATTTTCTTCAGGTAGCTTTATATACTGTAACCAGACAAGCCTGCCTGTCAGTAGGAAGATAACAGGAACGGATCTAGCTGAACACTGTGAGCAGGACGCACTGTACTAAATGTAAATAATCTAGCTGCCTGACCGTGGTACTAATAGGATCAAATAGAACACCTGTAATTTTCTTCAGGTAGCTTTATATACTGTAACCAGACAAGCCTGCCTGTCAGTAGGAAGATAACAGGAACGGATCTAGCTGAACACTGTGAGCAGGACGCACTGTACTAAATGTAAATAGTCTAGCTGCCTGACCGTGGTACTAATAGGATCAAATAGAACACCTGTAATTTTCTTCAGGTAGCTTTATATACTGTAACCAGACAAGCCTGCCTGTCAGTAGGAAGATAACAGGAACGGATCTAGTTGAACACTGTGAGCAGGACGCACTGCACTAAATGTAAATAGTCTAGAAGATAACAGGAACGGATCTAGCTGAACACTGTGAGCAGGACGCACTGCACTAAATGTAAATAGTCTAGAAGATAACAGGAACGGATCTAGCTGAACACTGTGAGCAGGACGCACTGTACTAAATGTAAATAGTCTAGAAGATAACAGGAACGGATCTAGCTGAACACTGTGAGCAGGACGCACTGCACTAAATGTAAATAGTCTAGAAGATAACAGGAACGGATCTAGCTGAACACTGTGAGCAGGACGCACTGCACTAAATGTAAATAGCAGGAACGGATCTAGCTGAACACTGTGAGCAGGACGCACTGCACTAAATGTAAATAGCAGGAACGGATCTAGCTGAACACTGTGAGCAGGACGCACTGCACTAAATGTAAATAGCAGGAACGGATCTAGCTGAACACTGTGAGCAGGACGCACTGCACTAAATGTAAATAGTCTAGAAGATAACAGGAACGGATCTAGCTGAACACTGTGAGCAGGACGCACTGCACTAAATGTAAATAGTCTAGATAGAAGATAACAGGAACGGATCTAGCTAAACTGAATACAGTGTATATATATATATATGCAACACCTGGGATGCATATATATACACAATACACTGTAAGTGCAGCTAACTGACTGACTGTTCTGCCTAATCTATCTAACAAATCAAATGACACTGTCTCTCTCTCTCTCTATCTCTCAGCACACCGGAACACACACTACACAGGGCCGCCGTGCAGGCGGCCTTATATAGTGTGGGGTGTGTACTAAATCCCCTGAGCCATAATTGGCCAAAGCCACCCTGGCTTTGGCCAATTACAGCTCTCTCTACTGACGGCGCTGTGATTGGCCAAGCATGCGGGTCATAGTGCATGCTTGGCCAATCATCAGCCAGCAATGCACTGCGATGCCGCAGTGAATTATGGGCCGCGACGCGCCACACGAATTTGGCGCGAACGGCCCATATCGTTCGCAATTCGACGGACGGTCGAACAGCCGATGTTCGAGTCGAACATGGGTTCGACTCGAACACGAAGCTCATCCCTACTCACGATTGCACTGGCCTGGAAGAGATCCACTGTTTCATTTCTCTTGGTTAAGAGAAAGATTTCATGGATCATGGCCCAGGAGAAGACGGTTAGTATTCTCCTGGACACTACTGCTAAACACGATGCCACATGGGACCCATGGGTTAAATATATATCTCCGCCACCCTTGTCTACAGCTTGACCTGGACCCCTGTGGTTGAGCGAGTACCGCACCGTCTCATGATGTATAATTTCTTGTTCTCTATCCTCTCTTTTCTTTTCCCTTTCCTTTCCTATCTTTTTCCCTTACTTACCCTATAGATTTTTGGCATGCAGGTTAGACTATTTTGCTAACACTTACAGAAGTTACTTTAATCCATTACCTTATTATAGATGATAGGCTTCTTCAGATACTTAACAAAGCTTATTTACTGCTGACTGAACCTATGATATCTCTTTCCTCGCTAGTTGGATAGTCACAGGCAAACCTTACCATAAGCTCTACTAGTTATTCTGTCTTTCTAGGTATAATACTCAAGATAGACACCTCAGGTTTGAATTCACTAATCCTATTACAAACGTTACTACATTATTATTTAATCATATATCTCTGGTTTATTGGTATTGCTTCTCCTGAGTGGTGGACCTCCCCTCCTAGCACAGCGAGCTCCCAGGTGGGGTGCTGGAGTAGGGGAGTGGCCCCTCTTTTTGGAGTCGATCTTATGAAATTCAATGTAATGATTACGACATATCTTTCTGTGTCCTACAAGCAGTTTATGATCTGCCAACTACTTTATGTGTATGAGTATAAGTTGATCTTTTGGTAAGACCTGTAATCTTGATCTTCCTTATTGTTTTATTAACTTCTCAATAAAACTATTGAAAGAAAAAAAAAAAGTTCATATCATTTAGGGTTTTTTTTTAAACGTTTATTGGTGGGAAAATTGGAAAATACCCTGAGACATGTTGGCTGTATTTGATGCTCTTAACAAATAAATGTTTCAAAAAGACCTCTGAGTTAAATGAACATTTGAAAGGCCTTTCCAATGAAACTCGTTGGATGTATTTAATGCACTTAACGAAGAAATGCTTTGAAAAGACTCCTCAATACCCACCCCAGAGTATATCACCTGTTGAGCACTCTTTTTTGTTGCAATTATGATGATGACGATATTAATAATAAAAATAATTATTATTATGATAAAGATGATTAGTAACAGTATGATTAATATAATGATGATGATGATAATTATTATTATTATTTTATAATGCATTTACAATCTCTTCATTTTTTTTCATTAAAAAAAAATCTTTAAAAAAAAAAAGTACACGTATTTGTTTTTTTTTACGCTTGGAACAAACTGTAGGTACTAGAAGCAGAGATTATATATACAGTCTAAGGAAAAAGGATTGGCTTTGTTTTGCTGAAGCTTTTACTACAGCAGACCAGTTTCTATCAGCTATTGAAGCCAAGCCAGCTTTCAAAGGCACTTAAGGCAGGGAGAGCTCACTATACCGGAGAGCTGAAAGAGCAGGAAATAATGAAGCAGTATTTGTGTTATTCCCCAAATCAAAGCAAAATTTAAAGTATCAATAAAGAGGCACCCTGGGAAGCTCAGCCTTATTAATAGTAAAGTGCTGACAGGCTGAATCAATTAGCTCTCCATTTTGTTTTCATTTGAAAATGTGAACAGGATAAGCTTTTACGACCAAGAGTCAAAAGAGATTGAGGGGAAAAAAAAAAAGCGTTAGCCTTTATGTTTGGATGCACTGCGTCATACTGTTAAGTATTCCTCTAAGCCAATATGCCACCAACAGACGATAATAACCACTTCATTGCCAAAGCTCTTGAAACAGTATAACAAACCCCAATTTTTTGTGCAACGTTTTTGGGTCAGATAATTTAAAAGTCTATTAATCTATTTAAAGCCCAACTCCCGAAAATCTTTAAATTATCTTATGCAGTGGGCCTGCATTAAAACAGTTTAACTTGCCTGACCATCTGCTTCCCCACCCCAGGTCATGGACTGCCCTCTGTGTCATTATGTCCAACGCAGTGCAATGGCCCCTACATTGATCTTGGTGATAGAGAGGAGGTGTCACCGCTCCAGGTGGGTCAAACCAAAGTGAAGGGCTTTCCCTCCAGTCTAGAAGCCCAGGTGCTGGCAATGCCGTAGTAGTTAGACATCAAAAGAAATTCTGGACAGCCGCACTCCAAAAAATATATGTTAGCCTTTTATTCAATGAAGTGTCATCCAAAATACAAGTCACAGCAGAATGGAACAAAGCTTACACGTTTCACACTACGAGGAGGGCTTAGTGATAGCTATCTTGATCTTGGTGATAACTTAGAACTTACAGGAGAAGACTGGGAAAGGTATAGCTGTTGGAATCGGGTCAGTAAATCTTCTTTTTTTTCTGTTCCCCTAGACTAGGGGTCTCCAAATTTTGGCCCTTCAGCTTTTTAGGAACTACAATTCCCATCATGCCTAGTCATGTCTGTGAATGCCAGAGTTTTACAATGTCTCATGGGACGTGTAGTTCCGCAACAGCTGGAGGGCCGGAGTTTGGAGATCCCTGGCCTAGACCAAAATGCACAATTAGCCACTTTAGTGCAGGCACAGCCTCAGTGCAAGGGATCATTTTTACATTGTCCAGAGTTGGGTTTTAAATGGGTTGTAAACCCTTGTGGTTTTACTTTTACTTACCTGAACCCAAACTTTCCAGCGTCGAGAACGAGCCCAGCAGCTCTAGCCGCTGTCTTGGGTCCTCATTATTGGACACATTGATAGAAGCAGCAGCCATTGGCTCCCCCTGCTGTCAATCAAATCCAGTGACACGGGGGAGGGGGGCGAGTCCTGCTGTCTGTGTCAAAGGACGCAGCAGGACTCGGGAGCGCGCCCGCACGAGTGCCCCCTTGGAAAGCGGGTCTCAGAGGGGCCAATCGATGAGGGAAGGAGCCAGGAGCACCGCTGGAGGACCCCAGAAGAAGAGGATCGGGGCCACTTTGTGCAAAACCCTTGCACAGAGGAGGTAAGTATATCATGTTTGTTATTTAAAAAAAAACAATGAACCTTTACAACCCCTTTAATTGTATCTAAAACCATTTTTTGAATGAGGTATTGAATAGTGAAAACCCCTGTTTTATTTGTTTTCTTTTTGTGTCACATTTGAATTATTTCCCTTTCCCTTCCTGTACTGGAGACTCAACAAGAAGTGAGGATGCCTCTCTCAAGAGAATTTCCCAATTAGACAGTTATCACTGGAACAGGCATTACCATTGGAAGATCTCTACTAGTTTTGTTTCAGTTACAACCTAAAATTTTAGATTTGATCTCACTTTCTCTCCAAGTGACAGTGGCCACTAGAGACGTGCAGTGTATTGCTGTCTCCCAGGGGCACGCTGGAGTATTTGTATCCTGAATATGCAGCGATGGGGTTGTATTGAGCCTTCAGCATTGCTGATACTAAATCCAGGATCTAATTGATGCATCCGGTGCTGGCCTTCCTCCCTCTAATGGCTGCTCCCATAATTAGTAATACTGTTTACATGCCCCTGCTGAGATATTGAGCTATATCCAACATACTCTCTAACTGCTGATTGAACTTTCTCATCCTACTGTGACTTGCATGCTTTTGCATTTCAATTTAAGATAGAGAGACATATTCCCTTCTCTGTCTCATCTGTGAACCTTGGCCGTGTCCTGAGGAAGCCTAACGGCGAAACGCGTAGACATACAAGGGCTCACTGCACAATAATCATAGATGCTATATGTTACAACTGTCATTTAGTTTTTTAGATATTTGTATTTTTCAATAAATTTATATTTTTTATACTGCTATATCTTCTCCACTGTTTCTTAGCCTAACAAGTCCTCCTCCCTGGTAATCCTCAGTACTACCTTATGTTGTATCTTCACTAGAGATGAGCTCAGGCATTTTTGGATCCTAAAACCTGAGCGATCCCACCAGGAAGCTGTCATTGCACCATGCCAATCATAATCTGCCATAAGCTGAATGATTTGAATTTGGGTCAGTCGAAAAATGACCGACCAATTCAAATTCTGTCTGCAGAATAGCTGGTTGTAAAGGAGCGGGCCAGGAAGCCGGCCGCCGCGTCCCTAACAACCAATGACTCATCAGCTGTCAGCGGGTTTCCCTCCTGACAGATGAAATGTAAACAAAAGAATGCCGGCAATAGAAAGTTCAGAAAAACAAAAAAGCGCGGAATCCCCCCCCCCTATTACATAACAGGCCCTTATGGGTCTGGTATAGATTTTAAGGAGACCACCACCGCCAAAACAAAATAAAAAACGCCATGGGGTCTCCACCCCCTCAAAATCTATACCAGACCCTTATCCGAGCATGCAGCTCAGCAAGCCAGGAAGGGGGGGGGCTAGCCAGAGCTCCTCCTGAACTATACCAGGCCACATGCCCTCAACAGGCCTGGGCTGGCTATACTGTTTTAACAAATGAAAACATAATGAAACTATGCACATCTCTAGTGTCATTTAACCAAGAAGTAGGGTAATGACCACTTACAAGAAAGGAGAGCTGCAATGCTGCAATCTGACCTATGAAGAGTTATGAAGCTTTTGGGCTTTTGTTAAATTTTCAGCATTTGATAGGATTATAATGTGTAGAAATTTTGGTGAATATTCACATTCACATATATATGGCTGAGTTCTTCTCAGGGAGTGTTGCTTAGAAACAGAGAACATACTACATACATACAGCCTCACTCATGGCGAGAAGCCAACTCACACAATACGTGGACATCAAGCAGGCAGACAGGCAGGAAGGCAACATCCAGCCTCTTTCACATATGGAATAGTATGTTTTCTGTCACTTAATTAGTGATCAATCCAATGAATACCAAGATGATAACGCAAAGTGTGAAAAAGAAAATGTCTCTACAGAGGAACTTCATACTTATCATCAAAATTACAAAAAAATTACCTTAGAAATGTTTAGTAATGTCAACCTTCAAACAGATACTTATAGATAATTGCAGGCTTTTCATGATTTCTATGCCTTTTTTTTTCCTTTCCTCCTCATTCTTCTAACGGTGGCCATTTTTACCAAAGACAGATGAATCCACCACTCTTTATGCATAGCTCCCAACTGTCCCTGATTTCGAGGGACTGTCCCTGATTTGAAGCAATGTCCCTCTGTCCCTCTTTCCTCCTCATTTGTCCCTCATTTTGTTCTGATCTATATAGATGTATATAAAATGCACTTTTTATCTATCAAAAAGTGTTTCCCAGTGCTAAACCTTTCATCTGATTTGTAAATTGCCGCATTTGTAAATTCCAAAAGCCAAAATAAAGGAATAGTAGTGGTTAAAAAAAAGCTCTTGCGGGTTTAACCAATCTTGTTTTTCGTGTACAATTCTCCTTTAAGGGGGCGCGGCAAGGGGTGTGTCCTATGCCTGCATACTTTAGCTGATAGGTGTCCCTCATTCCCATCTCAAAAAGTTGGGAGCTTTATGTAGCGCCAGCTACGCACAGTATACAAAAAAAAAAATTAGTAGGGCTACGTTCTTCTCAGCCATTCACAAGGGGCCTTATTTTTTTTTTATTAATGCTTGCCTGGGCATTAGAAGCACATGACGTCATGATCTCCACTTCAGCCAATATGAGGAGACCTTGTATTCATTGATACAAGTACAAAGCTTTCTCTGAGTGTCTGAGAAGCTCAACTCAATTTTGTTTAGCAGCAGCCAGGAAGTCCCTGTACCACAGTGGGAATATCAGCGTGGACCAAATTAACTATTCCTAGGCCAACTCCATGAAAAAAAAATATATAATTTGCAGTGGGGCTGAGCCCACAGTGCAAGGGTTAATTGCTCATTTATCCAGGAAATAGACTCATACCCCAGCAGAAGTCTTATCAGACGAAACGCGTAGAGTCGTTTCGCTGTACCCAGCCACTTGTTTACCACGCTTTTGTAATATTTAATATTTTTAATACTTCTTGAATCAATTCTATTGGATATGCCTGTATTGATGATCGGATGACACTGATTTGTCCAATAAACTTCAACTGATTTTTTTGGATTTACACGATGTGGAGGCTCCCTCTTTTTCTTGCTTTATATATAGCAATTACACCGCTGAGCTAGAAGATCTCATCAGCTACCCGGGTAGATACCTGACCCCTAACAGAGGAGGAGGATTGCGTCCCTACAGACCGCATTCGCATTGTCATTTGGTATATGACAGCCTAAGCCTTGATGACTCACTGCCCTCGGCCTGTGAGTCCACCAATGCTGGTAAGAGTACCTCACCTTTTCTCTATGTTGGGGATCGCCACTGGGAAGAACAGTATTTCATCTTTTGTCCACCAACCTGTGTTTGAGCAACATATTAGGAAAAATTAGGAAAAAAAGTCAGAAATGACAAAACGCATCTGGCACGGCTTTGCATGTACTGGAAATGACCTCAGGACTGAAGTGGTGTGGTAAGAGGATACTGTTGTGGTAGTTCTATGCAATATTCTTATTAGGTTGATCAGTGTTCCCTGGAAGCACTTGATGTCATACGTTGGTTTTAAGTGATACTCGTGAGCAGTTTTTATCCTCAATAAAATTGGAGATTTTATGGTGCTACACCATTGGAGCATTTCTTTTTTGGGGTTACTATTAAGGATCATACTGTGTAAGGGATCTGTTTGAGTGTAGAGTTACCCAAGAAGACTCTTTTAGGATTTTACATTCTTTATGCGCTATGAGCCGATCTGTTATCGGTTAGACATGGCATTGTGGTCAGTGTCTGTCATTTGGGAGGTTGTGGAACACTCTGAACTCTGGGGTGTGATTAAGAATTTACTTTTGTATATCTGAAGCACAGAGTGAAGTTTGGATTTATTACAAGAGACTGTTGGTCTTTTTCACTTTTTTCACATGTGCACACTGGGGTTGTGTGACACACTTATTGTTTTAATTTGCACAAGCATATCTTCATATAATGTTATGTTCACTTTTAATAAAAGGAAATATACTTACCCTATCCTCCAATTCTCCCCACAGCTAGACCGGTCCCCACAGCTTCTGCTCTCTAGCAGTCTAGTATCCTGATGTCAACAAAACCAGAGTAGGGTTCATAGCCATGCTCTGGACTTGAGGATGCTGAGGGACAGTCCACCGCAAAATCGTGTGGGAGTACCACCTGCTGGGGGTGTGGAAGATCAGGTATGTAAACAATTTTTCCTTTCATGAACTAAATGAGCTTTTAACATCTGCCAAGCATTGGGCTTTAAAGTAAAAGGAAAGATGGAGTAAGTGTTTGTAAATGCAAACAATTAAAAAAAATAATACACATGTTATACTTACCTGCTCTCCTTTTCTTGGGTCCCCTGCCGGTGCTCTGGGCCCTTCCCCTCTGCTGAGGGTCCCCATAACAAGCCGCTTCCTTCGGGAGCACTTGTGTGTGCACGCTCCCGAGCCCCGCTCTATGTCCCGCTCAGCAACTAATCCCCTTGCTCCCTCCTCGCTGGTTGTAATTGATGGCAGCAGGAGCCAATGGTTCCTGCTGCTGCATCTCAGCCAATGAGGAGGGAAAGACCTGGGAGAGCCTTGGCTCTTGTGCACATCACCGGATTGATATCGGGCTTATGTAATATTAGGGGGGCTGAAGAGGAGCTGCCCACTAAGGGAAAAACGTCATCCTTTAGAAAACCTTCATCCTTAATCCTTTAGAATCACTTAAAGGCTGGGTTCACACTATTGCAAATAGAGATGTTGGCCGGCTCCCTAAAGAGCCGGTTCACATATCTCTGCTGCGGCTCGGGTGCGAATTTGCACAGGAGCCCTGTACGTCTTTTGGTCCCTTTTTAGGTCCGAATTCAGCTCCAAATCTTGTCTGAAATCGGACCTGAAACGGTGAACAGGGGTGCACCGGACCCCTGTTTTGAGCCACATTCGAAGAGAGTGTGAACCCAGCCTAAAGACTGGTGTGGAAAGAACTATTTCCCTGGGCTTGTGATGTTTAAATAAAGCACCACTAGGTTCGTGGCCAGACTTGTTAGCCCACAGCTGGGTAAGGTGATGGAGAGTGTGTGGCCAGATTTGTTAGCCCGCAGCTGACAATGAAAACTGGAAAAGGTGCTGTGGTGGCAAGTAGCCACCTTGGAGGCTGTGACAGGTTTAGGAGCATATCCCCTACTCTTAAGAAGGTCATTTCTCAGGTACTTCCTGTTATGGGATGACTACTGTCTCCCAACTGTCTCCTGGAAAAGGTGCTGTGGTGGCAAGTAGCCACCATGGAGGCTGTGATAGGTTTAGGAGCATATCCCCTACTCTTAAGAAGGTCATTTCTCAGGTACTTCCTGTTATGGGATGACTACTGTCTCCCAACTGTCTCCTGGAAAAGGTGCTGTGGTGGCAAGTTGCCACCATGGAGGCTGTGACAGGTTTAGGAGCATATCCCCTACTCTTAAGAAGGTCATTTCTCAGGCACTTCCTGTTATTGGATGACTACTGTCTCCCAACTGTCTCCTGTGTTGCCTGTGGAGGAGACTACAAGCGTTCATGTCAACACAAATTGCACAGGTATGGTCCACTGTTGCCACTATCAAGAAGCCAGTCCAGATGATGTTGCAATGACGTCCAACCAAAATGAGTATATGTAGACATATGGCTGAAAGTGGCTAAATGAGGCTTCAGGAGATCAGCAGCACTAAGATGCCAAAAAGTATTAAACACAATGAAGACAATATTTTATGAAAAAAATGTTTATGATACTGAGATACAGCAAAGGATAAAAAAGCTTTTTTAATTTTTTTAAAACGACAGTTGTTCATGTTACATCTATAAAAGCCAATATTAATTGCAGCCTAACATAATCAATCCAGATCTAAGTTGCTGGCTATAATAAAAGTTCAAACACCGAGCACGATATGCTAAGATAAAGGCTGTCAGTGAATATTTTGTTGCTGTGGTTTATTTTATCCATTAAAAAAAAGTTATTTATTATTACTTTTGCACGAGCCAATCTTTCAAAACAAGATGGCAGCCTTAATCTTTGTCCTTCAGCGTTTTGCCCTTGACTATGCTGCCCAGTGTCTGGAAGATTCTCACTCAATTGCTACAAAGACTTTGTCAAAAAAAAAAGCGGCCAAATTTATGTACTAATTTCTTTCTATTTGCTTTTCGAATCAACAACCCGCGGCTAAATGCGCCCATAACTAATGGTTTCTGAGCGGTACGAGCAGTGCAGCATTGGCTCGGGCTTAGCACTTCGAGCTGCAGCTTGTGGCACTTTCCAATAGTTTTAATTGGGCCGTTCACTTAAAAAGGCTGCACACGACACATTTGTCAAGGTTTGTAATATGCAAAGTGACGGCTGATGGAGAGGAAAGCATCATTACTCTTGGAACAGCTTGAGTAAGTAAACGATGCAATGTCACAATAACCAGGCATTAAAAAACAAAACAGTGAATTTAAAGTAAAAGCCGTAAAGAAATAAAAAGGTATTAACATGTTTCTTATTTTAAATTAATTTTAGATTATTTTTACGGACACTGTTAACAATGGCTGTAGGCAGCTATCTCCAGGAGCATACTGGTATTAACTAGGCTTGGATGGTCTCACTGGACTACTGTTCTTTGTATATCACCTCATTGGTTATTTGTGTGCTGTCTTTTTGAATGAGCTTACATATTTTACACTAGGTTTGCTTTTCAGGGTTTATTATGTTTTAATTTGAATTTACTTCAACAAGCCAAGTTTTGGTAAGCCACAAGAAACCATAAAGCCCTTTAGGAATAAACCTTAGGTATACCTAATGTATACCCCCTATACATTAGGTATAGCCCTGCCCCTTAAACATATATTTTTTTATATGTTTGTTCAACATCACCAACATGGTACCAGGCGGCTGGTGCTTTAAATTTTTGGGGGTGCTCAAAAAATAAAAAAATAAACTGTTAGTAATGCAGGACTGTAAAAAGCCATTTATCAGGTAATTATGTATCGTTACTGCTAGATAAAATATTGAAAATGCCTCATGGTGCCCATCAATTGCAGCCTCACTGTGCCCATCAAATGCAGCCTCACTGTGCCATTCATATGCAGCCTCACTGTGCCCATCAATTGCAGCCTCAATGTTCCCCATTAATTGCAGCCTCACTGTGCCCATCAAATGCAGCCTCACTGTGCCCATCGAATGCAGCCTCACTGTGCCCATCAATTGCAGCCTCAATGTGCCTATCAATTTTAGCCTTACTGTGCCCATCATATGCAGCCTCACTGTGCCAATCAAATGCAGCCTCACTGTGCCCAAGGGCACATGGGCACTGAAGAAACGTCCCGCTCCTGCCGTTTCTTCAGGAGCCGTGCCGTGACCGGAAGCTCCCACGCGCATGCGCGGGAGTGGCATTATTGCGGCAATCACATCGCCGGAGCTCGCGTACCCGGACACAACTCCTGGAGACATGTCGCCGGTCACAGCAGTGTGCGGTAGACATGTGCACTGCCGAAAAAATGTGTTCATTTTCCTTTCATTCGTTTTTTTTTTTTTTTCGTTTTTTGGGTCATTCGTTATGATTGCAATTCGTAGATTCGTAAATTCGAAAATCCAAAAATTAGAAAATCAAAAAATAAGAAAGAAAATCAGAAAATTCGAAAGAACAAAAAATCAGAAAATTCTAAATGATAACTAACTAACTAATAATATTAACTATTAAATTATAGGTTTTGGAGTTTCCTTTCAAATTTGACTGTTAGTGAACGTAACAAATATGAATTTATCTGAAATTAATTAATTAATAATAAATAATAATAATAATAAAAAGTTTTTATTATTATTATTGTTATTCATTATTATTAATTTGTTATGTTCCATTTGTTTAAATACGGCATTCGTTCTTTCGTTATCACTTTATAGTTAGTATTAGTTATTATTAGTTAGTTATTATTTCAGATTTTCACATTTTCGGGTTTTCGGATTTGCAAATTTTTTACGAATTCATGAATTTTCGAATTTTCGAATATTCGAATTTACGAATATTCTGAAAAATTTGATGAAATTTGTTTAAAAACTAATTTGGAACTAAACTAATTGCACATGTCTAGTGTGCGGGGACCGCTGCAACATATTCGTAAATTCTAATATTTGAAAATTCGTAAAATTTGAATATTCGAATTTACAAATTTTCGAATATTCGAATTTAGGAATTTTCGAATATTCAAATTTACGAATATTCTGAAAAATTCTGGAATTAACGAATCTGACGAAGTTCATTTAAAAACGAATTCGGAACGAAACTCATTGCACATGTGGGCCGCTGCAACAGCTTCAATCTAAGGTAAGTATTTCACGATGAGCTAATATGCGATGCATACTAGCTCATTATGCCTTTGTCTTGCAGGTCTTTTTTTTTTTTTAAGGGCTCTTTAACACTAGCAGCAAGGGCTGCCGCTCCTCTAATAAAAAACACACTACCAAATACTGCACATGCAACAGCATGCATTGCGATGTTAGGAGGCAATTGCACCATGTCCCTAATCACCTCAATGGGTTATAGTGGGTAGTGCCTGCAGAACAGGATAAGGGGTATAATCTCTGCAAAGCAGGGATGAGAAATTTAGAGATCATTAGTACAAGGCAGCACACTTTACACACATTACACATTGTTAGGCACCTATTTAACCCCTTGATCACCCTAGATATTAACCCCTTCCCAGCCAGTATCATTAGTACAGTGACAGTGTATAGTATAATTATTATACAGGATTTATATAGCGCCAACAGTTTGTGCAGCACTTTACAATGTAGAGGGGGACAGTACAATTACAGTACAGCTCAATACAGAAGAAATAGGAGGGCCCTGCTCATGGAGCTTACAGTCAAAAAGGGGGGGGGGGGGGGTGGTACAAAGGGTAATAGCTGCAGGTGACGATTTGATGGGGGTGGCTCGGATACAGTTCTGAGGTGTAGGTGGGGTAGGTTTCCTTAAATAAATGAGTTTTCAGGGATCGCCTAAAGGCGGACAGGGTAGGGGCTGACCAGACACACTGGGGCAGGGAGTTCCAGAGGATGGGAGAGGCTCTGAAGAAGTCCTGGAGGTGAGCATGGGAGGAGGTAACAAAGGAGTAAGAGAGCAGGAGGTCTTGGGAGGAGCGGAGGGTACGATCACTAGTATTATCACTGATTAGTGTCACTGGTGATGTCAGTGGCAATTAGTCAGTTCATCCCCAGCATCAGTTATTGTCAGATTTCCCGCCACACTAATACAGTTCCATTATACGTCGCTAATCACCGCCATTAGTAGTATAAAAAAATTAAAATAAATAAAAATTCCAGGATATATACTATAGTTTGTAGGCGCTATAACTTTCACTCAAATAAATCAATAAACACTTATTGGGATTTTTTTTTTATCGAAAATATGTAGCAGAATACATTTTGGATTTTTCGAATATTCGAATTTACGAATTTTCAGAAAAATTTGTTTAATGGTTTTTCGTTAATTTGGATAATTCCGATTTAACGAATTTGACGAAATTTGTTTAAAAACTAATTTGGAATAGAATTAATTGCACATGTCTAGTGTGCGGGGACCGCTGCAACAGCTTCAATCTAAGGTATTTCATGATTTTACTAATTTTTCAGAATATTCGTAAATTTGAATTTTCAAAAATTCGTAAATTCAATATTCGAATTTATAAATTCTCGAATATTCACATTTTCGAATATTCAAATTTAGGAATTTTTGAATATTCAAATTTAGGAATTTTTGAATATTCAAATTTAGGAATTTTCGAATATTCAAATTTAGGAATTTTCGAATATTCAAATTTAGGAATATTCTGAAAAATTTTGGAATTAACGAATCTGCCGAAATTTGTTTAAAAACGAATTCGAAATAAACGAATTGCACATGTCTAGTGTGTGGGGACCGCACAATTACCAGTTAAAGTAATGCAGTGCTGAATAGCAAAAAATGTACTGGTCATAAAGGGGGTAAAACCTTCTGGAGCTTACGTGATTAAAGTGACTCTGAACTCTAATAAAAAAAAAAATAATAATAATTTATACATTTAAAACTCAAAAAAAGTCCCTTCTATTTTTTTAGTATTAGGGAAAAGGAGAGGCTTGGGAGCTCATGGAGAATTTTACAAGGAGGAAGAAAACACAGTAAGAAACGATTTAATAAAAAAAAAGATTACAGGGCTAATAAAGTAGTGGATATATATCTGTGTTAATTTTTACGTCAAATTTCGATTTTGTTTTAGTCATAGTTTTTTTTTTTAACTAAAACGCTGTTTTAGTTTTAGACGTACTGTATTTTAGTCATCTGAATTGTTTTAGTTTTAGTTGTACTTTAGGTGACTAAAATAGAATGGGTTTAGTTAAATCATATATCATATATATAATGTCTTTAATAAATACCGTATATCCAAGTTTCATAAACAAACAAAAACATTGCTTTTTGACAAACAGAAGCGCAACTTTAAAATATAAAACCACAAAAAATTGTAACCTCTATTGGCTGTAATGCCGTTGCACATACCTGAATATATTACCAACAATAAATATTAAGAAAAAAAAAAATAAGAAAAGCCTTTTTCTTATTTTGTTTATTTTTTTCAGCGGCTTAGTAGATGCCCCCTACTTATTCTTATGTGTCAGTGCAATATGTGTTTAACCACTTGGCCTACCGGGCACTTTCACCCCCTTCCTGCCCAGACCAATTTTTAGCTTTCAGCACTGTCGCACTTTAAGAGCCCTTTCACGCTGTTCCGCCTAATGGCGTCAGCGGCAGGGGCGTTGCTAGGGGGTGGCTATTGGGGCTATAGCCCCAAATCTGGGGCTCATAGCCCCGAGTCTCTTTCCGCAGGGTCCCTGCCTAACCAGCGGGTTGCGGCTGCTGCGGCAGGCGGGCTGGCTGGCTGCATGAGAGAGGCGGAGGAGAGGAAAGAAGCGAGCTCTTCACAGCTGGGCCTCTTCAATTTTTGAGCGAGGTGCGGCGAGCAGCAGAGAGATGGCATAATCTCTCACTGTCTGCCACAAATCGGCGCTCTTCCGCCCTCACACCACGGTCATCGTGGAGCTCCACTTTGCAGCCAGACTCCCTTGCTCCAATGTCGGAGGTAAGGCGGGGAGCAGCGAGATGACATCATCTCTCACTGCCAGCCCCACATCACCGCTCTCCTGCTCTCACTAAAGTAAGTGACAATCTGCAAATGGAGGCAGGAGACGTGGCAAGTGACAATCCACATCTAGTGGCAGGTGACGGTGGCAAGTAATACGCTGCATCTGGTGGCAGGAGATGTGGCAAGTGACACGCCCAGGGCTCCCACTGATTCTGCAGTATGGTGAGTTGAACCACTTCATTATATATTAGAATGTAACAGTAGAAATAATGCACTTCAATCACCCTGACACCATATCAAACATTATGCCATGATGATTGAAGCACCAACACTAGCCATCGCCCATGAAAAATTGCTTACCACTGTCCCCCCCATGCAAAAAGGTTGGCGACCACTGCTATGGGCTCTATCCCCAGATCTTTTGCAGACCTAGCAACTCCCCTGGTCAGCGGTAAAGCAGCTGTCTTTTTAGCGGCGCTATTCGAAGAGGGGTTAAATCCGCCCACAAAACGCCGCTGGGGCGGCGTTTTGCCAGCGGTATCGCAGCGCTGCCCCATAGATTTCAATGGGGAGCAGCGGTGGAGGATTGGTGAGTTCAACGCTCCAAAGAAGCTGCTGGCAGGATTTTTTCTGATGCCCTGCCAGCGCACCGCTCCAGTGTGAAAGCCCTTCCACACTGGAGTGAATGGAGCTGCTGTTTTAGGGCGGTTTGCAGGCGCTATTTTTAACGCTATAGCGCCTGCAAAATGCCTCGGGGTGAAAGGGGTCTAAATGACAATCACGCGGTCGTGCTACACTGCACCCAAACAAAATTTTTATAATTTTTTTTTTTTTACACAAATAGAGCTTCCTTTTGGTGGTATTTAATCAATGCTGTTTTTTTTTTATTTTTTGCTAAAGACACAAACAAAAGAACAAAAATTTGTTATAAAATTTTGCAAACAGGTACTTTTTCTTCACTTATGTGCGCCGAGGCTACACTGATGGGCACTGATAGGCAGCACTGATGGGCACTGATAGGCACTGATGAGGTGGCACTGAAGAGGCGGCACCTATAAGGTGGCACTGATGAAAGGGCACTGATGGGGTAGTAATAAGAGGGGACACTGATGGGCACTGATAGGCACTGATGAGGTGGCACTGATGAGGCGGCACTAATGGGCACTGATGAGGTGGCACTGGTGGGCACCGATGAGGAAGTAATAATGAGGGGACACAGCAGCACTGATGGGCACTGATAGGCACTGATGAGGTGGCCCAGATGAGGCAGGACTCATTGGCACTGATGAGGTAGTAATAATGAGGGGACACTGATGGGCACTGATAGGTGGCACTGATAGATGGCACTGATATGTGGCACTGATAAGCACTGAAAGGCACTGATGAGGAGGCACTGATGGGCACTTATAAGGCGGCACTGGTGGGCACTAATGAGGTGGCACTGATAGGGGGCACTGATAGGTGGCACTGATAGGCAGCACTGATAGGGGGCACTGATGGGCACTGATAAATAGCACTGATGGGCACTGATAGGCGGCACTGGTAGGCGGCACTCGTACGTAACACCGATGGCACTGAAATGTGGCACTGGTGAGCACTGATTGGCACTAAAAGGTGGCACTAGTGGGCACTGATTGGCACTGAAAGGTGCCCATTGGCACCGATGTCCCTGTAACAGAAGCCAGTTATCAGCTGAGTCTGAAGGACTCGGTGATCACAGGGAGCGCCGGCAGCGCCAACAGGGGAGGTCGTCTATTGCCGCCCTCCCGGCACTGGAATCCCGCGCTGCAGCCGTTTTTCGTGTCACTTTAAGGCCAAGAAGTTTATTCAAACAACATGGGCAAGCCAGCAAGAGACAGTCACTTCTCCGAGAGAGATTCAGCACAGAAAGTTGTCATGGTGATGAATAAGAAGATTATTGCTTTCGCTTGACACTCCAATGCTAAACATAGAAATACAGAAGCAGGCTTCTAAAATTGCATCAGATCATTATGTAGTCAGATATTTCATTTCTTGCTATTTGTTAAGCAATGGATTTGGAGCAACCTGGGTCTCAGAATGGCCCAGCAAAGGACTATTAAATCACGTTGTTGAAAAAGTACATTAAATTAAATTTGCTAAAAAATACGGAATAGAAAGATAAAATAATCTCCATGTTCTATTCATACAGCTGGCTGTAGTAAATATTCGCTTTCACTTTAGGATTTTTTTCAAGGGATTTTCAACTTGGTGGTTTATACTTCTGCCTTTGAATCTGGAGATTTAATCCCAACCATGGAGTGTACATGTCCTCCTCGTGGTTGTATGGGTTTCCTCCAGATACTATTCCCTCCTTCTATACTCCAAGGACGTGGCGGTAGGTTAATTGTCTCCCGCCTAAATCGGTCCAAATATGTCTGTATGGTAGATATGGGCCTTATATTAAGGTGACCAGAATTTAAAAAAATAAAAATACATTTTAAAATGAAATCCGGGGACATATTTTTTTTTTTATTGGCAAATGGTAAACTATTTTTTAATCTGACCTACCCGATTCCTATACTGACCTACCTGACCACTACACTGGCCTACCTGATCCCTATACTGACTACCTGACCACTACATTAACCTACTCGATTCCTATACTGACCTACCTGACCAATACATTGGCCTACCTGATCCCTACACTGACCTAACTGACCACTACATTAACCTACCCGATTCCTATACTGACCTACCTGACCACTACATTGGCCTACCTGATCCCTACACTGACCTACCTGACCACTACATTGACCTACCCGATTCCTATACTGACCTACCCCTGACCACTACATTGGCCTACCTGATCCCTACAGTGACCTACCTGACCACTACATTGACCTACCCGATTCCTATACTGACCTACCCCTGACCACTACATTGGCCTACCTGATCGCTACACTGACCTACATGACCACTACATTGACCTACTCGATTCCTATACTGACCTACCTGACCACTATATTGGCCTACCTGATCCCTACACTGACCTAACTGACCACTACACTGACCTACCTAATTACTATACTGACCTACCTGATCCATACATTAACCTACCTGACTCTTACTTTGTGCCTTACTCACACTCCCCCCCACACACACACAATGTACAGTGTAGATCGGTTGATTTTGCTCATCTCTCTATGACCTCCATGATCATCCATCGGAGCACCCCTCTGCCGTCCTCACACACACGGGCCACTCACACCAGAAGGATCATGTGGGACAGGCTGGACCACAGGAGTCCATGGGCAGAGGGGGGGAAGGTGCTGCAGAGCAATGTCTGGGAGTCGGAACATGCCTCATCGGAGGTATAGGGGGCCAAGGGAGGCATGCTGCACATGGCCGCAACACAGCACAGAAATAATTTTGGGGGGGCACAGAAATTATTTTGCGCCTCCCTAAATGTTGCGCCAGGGACGAGAGTACTGGCTGAACACCCCCCCACCCCCACACTACGCCACTGCAATCTGGGGACAAAACCGGGAAAAGACTTGACCCGGGGACAGTGTCCTCAATCTGGGGACTGTCACCGGAAACAGGGGACGTCTGGTTACCCTACCTTAGGTTGTAAGCTTCTTGACCTTGTTGGTGCTATATAACTATCTGTATATCCAATATGATATCCTACCCTTTGTATTGCACACTTTGTGAAGCAGCATGAAGGGGCCACCACTTTTCGCAACATCGCAGTTAGCAATAGGGACCCCTCCTGTGCTACTGATATTTTTTTTTCTTTAGCTGGCAGCTAAACATCCAATAATAATGACATGGATGGACCTGGCATTATTATTTGCTTTTTTTTCTTTTATTCATGCATGTTTTTAGCAGAAGTTCAGCTTTATCACTATTTTGAATGTGGTATTAAAGCTTTGTTTTTTTTTTGTTTTGTTTTTTTAAATAACAACCATGTTATACTTACCTGCTCTGTGTAATGGTTTTGCACAGAGCAGCCCCGATCTTCTTCTTTTCAGGTCTCCCGCCGCCAATCTTAGCTCCTCCCCCTCATGCGGTGCCCCCAGAGAAAGCTGCTTGCCCTGGGGACACCGCTGTGTGCTTGCTCCCAAGCCATGGCTCTGTGTATCCATAAGACACATTGAGCCGTGGCTCAGCCTCCCCCCCACTCTCCTCTCATTGGCTCACTGGCTGTGATTGACAGCAGTAGGAGCCAATGGGTTCCCGCTGCTGTCTCAGCCAATGAGGAGGGAGAGTCCTAGGATAGCCGAGGCTATGGTGAACATTGCTGGATAAGGATGGGGGGGGGATGGGGGGGGCTGGGGGGGGGGCACTGTGTTATTGTGTTATTTTAAACTTTTTCTCCAACCCTGATCAAGGGGGATTATGTGGCCCCTGAAATGAAATGTGTTGGATGTATTTTGCCCTGATTGTTTTAACCAATTTAAAAAAAAATACTTTGGGCTCCAAAGGATTTTTTTTTATTTTGGGCTCTCTTTGACCTATTACACTTTGTTCTGCAATGCCTCTCTGTGTGGTGACTGCCAGCTTGGTAAAGGAAGGGCTTTGCTTCCTTATGTCAGAACTTCCATAAAGGAAGTATGCAGCACAGTAGTGACATTACTAGATATCACCACAAAACTCCTGAGACTAGGAGTTAGAGGCGGCAATACCTCAGATCCCACACTGTAGATATGCAGCTATGAGGCTGTAGGCTTAGGAGTGCCTAAGCACCATCACATCCCACGGAGTGCACAGCTATTTTTGAGAGGGTCTCCAGACACATTTTTTATTTTTTTTTTCTGGTCATTGATTCAGCACTATTAACTTTTTTAGATGTTTTCTATAACAGCGAATATTTACTTATTCAGTCCAGGTCCACTTTAACTCTCAGCTACTGATTCCAATCATGTAAGTGGAATTGGCAACAATTGGACTTCAGCTCCAGCTTCCTTTGGTGGCCCTTAGCTTCACCACTGGACTTCCCAAAAAAAAGGGAAGCAGTTTTGTTTATTCCATTTTCACTTTGTGGTGCTTCCTGGAGAAATCAGAGGTTCATTTTGGTTCAGTTTTGACAAAAATATCCACTGTCTGGTCCCAAAGCCTTCAAAACAACATTCTCTAAGAAGCGTCAGGAATTTTAGACTTGCACGTGTAGTCAGATGAAAGAAAGCTTCAAACAAGCTCTGTCGTGGTAGCTCCCACACAGCAAACTCAAACAGCATCCAACAGTAGCTCAAACCATAGAAATACAGAATGGAGTGCCAAACCACAACCAGATAAAAGAGGCCAAAATAATGCTAATTGTTGATAAAAATTGGCAAGACCACTCCTCCCATTCATCGGGGCTCAACATCGGCTAAAACCTGGAGAAACTAATGACGTCACAGATCTATATTAGAACCAATATAGCATCCTCCTTATGGAGGAACAACCTGACAGCAGTTGCTGAAAGAGTGGTGTTGCCTCGGAAACATGTTGGCTGTTTTTATATGACTTAGTTTATCAACAATTAAATTTTTTTAAACTCTTTTATTTGGCCTTCTTTATTTGGCCTTCTTTTTTTTATAGTTCTATTGTTTGAGCTACTGTCGGGTGCCCATCGAGGGAAGCCTTGCTGTGTGGGAGCCACCTAGCCAGGACTATTGAGCTTGTTTGAAGTTTTCCTTCATCTTACTACACTTGTAAGTGTTGCACCCTCCTAGGTAGGTGCTAGGATTAGTGTATTATAGTTTTTGGTTTCTCTGGCTAACAGAGAGACAGCTAGCTAAATTTATTGCTGTCTTCTTAACAGAGAGCAGTGGTCAGCTAGTGTAGTCTGCTCAATGTGCTCTAGTGCTGCTCATGCTGTCTTGAAGTTTCACACTGTCCTTGCAGCTATGAAAGTGCTGGACAGTAAGCAGAAACCATGCAGATGGGAGAATGAAAATTCATACAGCCCTAACCAATTAGAAGGGGAGGTGCCCCTAGGCATGCTGGATGCCTGTATTTATGTTTAAGGAGCATGTGGGCTCTTGATCATTTCTAGCAGAGGATTGCACCAGGGTGGGGGAGAGGCATTGCCTCTCCTGGCATCTGCTGCTATGTGGCCTCAAGTGGGCGAACTGAGGGTCTGGCTTGCTGACATGTGGCCTCAGGTGAGTGACCTGAGGACCTAAAGTCTGTGTGGCTGATGCTGGCCCTACCATAGCTGACAGAAGGAGAGAGTCTGGTATCACAGAGAGAGAAGGTTGCCAGTGGTGCTTCAGGAGCCCTATGAGTACTAACACCCTAAGGATCCTTAGGCAGTTATACCCTCTTGTGCTATAAGTCAGTTGAGGGCCCACACAAAGAAGAATGCTGGCTAGTGCTCTTAGAGCTTTGTACAGAACTGTTCACTACTTTACTAAGGGAAATTGCTCAGTTCTGCAATCAGTTTGTTGCTGCTGTGAGGAAGTCTGCATCTGGCCTTTGCAAGAACTTCAGTCAAGTTTCACTAGGAAAGGAAGTTAGAGTCCTCGGTGCAAATAGTTCAATTTGGAGTATCCTGTTATGTCCCTTCCGATCCAAGTTCTTCAATAAAACAACAAAACAAAACCCCTAGACTAGTCATTGGAGACAATGAGCGGAAATGTGTGTGCACCTGGCTGTGTGGGAAATACCCTAGGAAAGCGGTTATACCGGGATCATGGTTGAGGCTACAACCGTTCAAGGTATCGTTTTTTCAAGCTAGTGGTTCTCTTTCATGTAAAAGTAATCCAAGTGGCTGGGCAGCCACTGGGATACTTTTACAGGTGGCAGAAGGGGGTCCTACCCCCTCCCGCCGCCGCCTTTGCTGGGCTGTTCCGAGCGATTGGGAAGCCCAGTAACGATGTGGCCGGTGGCATCCAGCTCCAGACTCACAGTGAGAGGAACTGAAGTTGCTCCTCTCACTGTGTGGCGTCAGAACCTGGAAGTGACAACTATTTTGTCACTTCTGGTTCTGGCTCTTTGTGAAGTGAAGCTACCGATCAAACCGATCAGTGTCTGAGTACAAAGAGTACCCGTCACTGCTATTGCTGTCACAAGGTATGTGTACATTCCTTTATTCCTTTTGACAGCAATAAGTTATAAAAAAAGTAAAGCGCCTTGTAAGAGCCCCCCCCCTGCTCACATGCAGTGACGAATGCACACTTCAGCCCCCGCACACATATGTAAACAATGATCACACCACACATGTGAGGTATCACCGCAAACGTCAGGGTGAGAGCGATAATTCGAGCACCAGACCATCACTGTGTATATCTAAACTGTTAACCTGCAAAGGCTTTTAAAGCGTCACCTATGGATAATTTAATGTACCATAGTTTGTTCACGTTCCATGAGCATGCACAATTTTAAAACGTGACATGTTTGGTATCTATTTACTCGGAGTAACATCATTGTTTAGATTTTACCAAAACAATTGATATTATATTGTGGCTGTGTTCACTAAAATTAATTAATGTGTATTTTTTCCCAAAAAATTGCGTTTGAAAAACAGCTGGACAATTACCGTGTGACATAAAATATTGCAACATCCATAATTTTATTCTCTAGGGCCTTTGCTTAAAAAATAAATAAATAGAATATATATATATATATATATATATATATATATATATATATATATATATATATATATATATATATATATATATATATATATATATATATATATATATATATAATGTTTGGATCATCTAAGTAATTTTCTAGCAAAAAAAAAAGAGATACATTTTACATGTAGGAAAGAAGTGTCAGAATAGGCTTGGGAAGCATGTGGTTAAAAAGGGGGGAGGGGGGGGTTGTTGCCCCCAAAATGCATTGGCTGTTTTTATATGACTTTTTTTTACCAACAATTACAATTACCTTGGGCTCTTTCATCTGATTTTGGTCTGGCCTTCCTTGATGTATTTCTATGGTCCCAAAGCCTGATACTTGAATATTGTTATCTAGTTGCCGACCGCCCTATAGCAGTTTTACTGCTACAGGGCAGCCACACTGTGAAGGGTCACGTATATATGCATGATTCTGCACTTCTGGGTAGTGGGCGCGGGTGCACGCTGCCAGCAGCTCATGTCTGCTGTGATTCTACTCAGCGGGAGCTAATCAGTGGGTCCTACGGACCCAAAGTCCGCCAGGACCCGCTGACCGTTCGGTACACAGGCAGAGCGGCAGTCTGCCTATGTAAACAAGGCAGATCGTCATTCTGTCAGTAAGGAAGGCATGGATCCTGTGTTCCTGCAAAGCAGGGACATGGATCCATGCCTTCCCCTAGTAAAAGCACCCCCCCCCCCCACTACATTAAAACACTGGTTGGCACACCGTTAACCCTTTAATCCCCCCTGATATTAAGCCCTTCCCAGCTAGTGTCATTAGTACAGTGACAGTGATATTTTTAGCACTGATCACTGTATTAGCATCATTGGTCCCCAAAAAGTGTCAAAAGTTTCAGTTACTGTCCAATTTGTCCTCCGCAATATTGCAGTCCTGCTATAATTTGCTGATCACCACCATTACTAGTAAAAAAAAAAATCCATAAAAATATCCCATAGTTTGTAGGCACTATAACTTTAGCGCAAACCAATCAATATACGCTTACTAGGATTTTTTTTTTTTTTTAACCAAACATATGAAGCAGAATACATATCGACCTAAATTGATGAAGAAATCAGAATTTTTTACATTTTTACATTGGATGGATTTTAGCAGAAAGTAAAAAAAATATTCTTTTATTTTTCAAAATTGCTGGTCATTTATTGTCTATAGCAGGGATATGCAATTAGCGGACCTCCAGCTGTTGCAAAACTACAAGTCCCATCATGCCTCTGCCTCTGGGTGTCATGCTTGTGGCTGTCAGAGTCTTGCTATGCCTCATGGGACTTGTAGTTTTGCAACAGCTGGAGGTCCGCTAATTGCATATCCCTGGTCTAAAGCATAGCTCCCAACTGTCCCGGATTTCGAGGGACTTTCCCTGATTTGGAGCAATGTCCCTCTGTCCCTCATTCCTCCTCATTTGTCCCTCATTTTGGTCTGATCCATATAGATGTAAATAGAATGCAGGGCTAAACCTTTCATCCAAATTCTAAATTGCTGCATTTGTCAATTTTAAAAGCCAATATAAAGGAATAGTAGTGGCAGGGGCATTGCTAGGTCTACAAAAGATCTGGGGCTAGAGCCTATAGCAGCGTTGTAAAGAAAGTAAAGAAAGTCATACGCTTGGGCGAGCATACACATGTATATACAGTAATATACGTGTGTGTGTATATATATCCCCAGAGAGCCCCCCACTTACATCAGGGTCCCCAGAGGGCCCCCCTTATATCAGGTTCCCCAGAGAGCCTCCTCCTTACATCAGAGTCCTTAGAGAGCCTCCCCCTTTTATGAGGGTACCCAGAGGGCCCCCCTTACATTAGGGTCCCCAGAGAGCCTCCCTTACATCAGTGTCCCCAGAGACCCCCCCTTACATTAGTGTCCTCAGAGAGCCTCTCCCTTGCACCAGGGTCCCCAGAGAGCCCCCCACTTACATAAGGGTCCCCTGAGAGTCTCCCCTCCCATTGGGGACCCCTGCAGAGACTCGGGGCTATTGGCCCCAGATTCTGGGCTATAGCCCCAAAAGCCACCCCCTAGCGATGCCCCTGAGTAGTGGTAAAAAAAAAATTCTCCTTTAAGGGGGTGTGGCAGGGGGGCGTGTCCTATGCCTATATATGTTTGTTAGTAGGTGTCCCTCATTCCCACCTCAAAATGTTGGGGGGTATGTTTATAGTGCAAAAAAATGAAACAATGTAGAGGTGATCAAATACCACGAAAAGAAAGCTCTATTTGTGGGGAAAAAAAGAGGACAAAAAAATGTATTGGGTACAGTGTCGTACAACCGCGCAATTTTCAGTTAAATCTTCCAGATCGGTGGTTATGGGTAACATTTTGTTTTTCCTTGCTGCACCTTTGCACACTAACTACACTGTATTATTGAGGGTTTTTCGATACTATCTCCACCTTGTCATTCATAAAGGGGTCAATCGTTTCCTAATAGCACAATACCTTCAAACGCCATCATGCACATAAAAACCAAATACAATAAATCCCACAGCAGCCATAACAACGTTTTACAAGTAATTAAACCTGTTTATTTGCAAAAGTGTATCTCAATGTTAAGTTAGCTGACAGCACGGCCTGATTTAGAGGAAAGTTCTCTGTTTCTAATTAACAAGAACAATGCGGTTTGTAATGGGATTGTGCTTTGGAATAGTCCAACATTTTAAAATCCATCTCACGTAATTGTGTTTAGAACACATAAATGGGAGATTATGTTTAAAGCTGGCCATACATGTGGCAAATTGTGCTCAATTTCAACCACTTTCAATAGACAGGGAATATATCATTTAAAGTGGTTGCTTAAAACCAAACAATCTACCAATACAAGCTTATTAATAAATCAACAGCTTCAATATGGGTTATTGAAGAAAGCATTGAAACCAGAAAAAAAACATTGTGGCTACCGTATCATACACTATATTACCAAAAGTATTGGGACGCCTGCCTTTACACTCACATGAACTTTAATGGCATCCCAGTCTTAGTCCGTAGTGTTCAATATTGAGTTGGCCCACCCTTTGCAGCTATAACAGCTTCAACTCTTTTGGGAAGGCTGTCCACAAGGTTTAGGAGTGTGTCTATGGGAATGTTTGACCATTCTTCCAGAAGAGCATTTGTGAGGCCAGGCACTGATGTTGTACGAGAAGGCCTGGCTCGCAGCCTTCGCTCTAATTCATCCCAAAAGTGTTCTCATTTGGGTTGAGGTGCAGGCCAGTCAAGTTCCTCCACCCCAAACTCGCTCATCCATGTCTTTATGGACCTTGCTTTGTGCACTGGTGCAAATCATTTGGTGGAGGGGGGGATTATGGTGTGGGGATTGTTTTTCAGGGGTTGGGCTTGGCCCCTTAGTTCCAAAGAAGGGAACTCTTAAGGCATCAGCAAACCAAGACATTTTGGACAATTTTTTTGCTCCCAACTTTGTGGGAACAGTTTGGGGATGGCTCCTTCCTGTTCCAAAATGACTGCTCACCAGTGCACAAAGCAAGGTCCATAAAGACATGGATGAGCAAATTTGGGGTGGAGGAACTTGACTGGCCTTTACAGAGTCCTGACCTCAACCCGATTGAACATCCCTTTGGGATGAATTAGAAAAAGAAAGTCTGAAGACTGCCCCCTTTAATGTATGAAACACCTCCATCCCTATATGTAGCAGAGAAACAAAAATCGCCAGTGGGACTTTAATTGAAGTGTTCATGATAATCAAAATGTAAACAAATGCATAAGTAAAAAAGCAACAGTTTATTAGATTGGTAACAATGTCATCCAATACAGGACATGAGTGTGAATGACAGGTTCATACAAAGCAACATAGCATAGTGGTCCTCTAAACATAGCCATAATCATATAACATCACAAGGTATAAATAGTACAGATATGCATAGTACATCTCTAACCCGACGCGTTTCGCAAGCTTTCCTCGCTTCCTCAGGGGCTGATGTGCATATCTGATGTCTGTAAACATAAATGAAATATATATTAAAGTGACTGTTATGATGGAACAGAAGCATGGAGCCTAAACCGATCATCCCATACTTACTTGTCAGATGATTGGCTTCAGAGGCTGATCCCAAGAAGAGGCCAGTGGAGGACATCTCCCCTGGGAGCTGAAGGGACGGAGACCAAGGCAAGGAAGACCGGGGCCAGACGTGGGGCAGGCACGGCAAGGGTGTGAAAAGGGAAATGTGAACCCAAACTTCTCCCATGGTTCTTGCAGAGCATGGTCACTAAATAAAGTATACAGATATAAGTATATGTGTATATTTGAAATGGCTGAAGTAGCAGAGTCCTAAAAGTATAAGATTGTGTACTAGAGTACAAAGTATACAAAGGTGTCCTACAAACAAGATCTGAGGTATCTAGGGTAACAATAACCTAGGAATATGGTAGGTATGGTAGGTACAAGATGTTCAGAGGTGTACTGCGGAGCATGGGGGGAGATGTCAGTCAGATGGTCAGTGCCCATCTGCAACCTCACCATTGCCATCAATGCAGCCTGATCAGTTCACATCAATGCAGCCTCACCATTGCCATCAATGCAGCCTCACCATTGCCTTCAATGCAGCAGCCTTATCATAGCCATCAATGCAGCAGCCTCACCATTGCCATCAATGCAGCAGCCTCACCATTGCCATCAATGCAGCAGCCTCACCATAGCCATCAATGCAGAAGCCTCACCATTGCCTTCAATGCAGCAGCCTCACCATTGCCATCATTGCAGCAGCCTCACCATTGCCATCAATGCAGCAGCCTCACCATTGCCATCATTGCAGCAGCCTCACCATTGCCATCAATGCAGCAGCCTCACCATTGTCTTCAATGCAGCCTGATCGATGCCCAGCTACAGAACAGTGGTCCAATGGCGGCCCAGAAGACGGGACTTCCTATTACAGAGGCCGCCAAGTAAACAGGAGATTCTCACTGTATGTAATCTGACGGCGCTCCTCCCCCTCCCTGTCCCCTCCGAGGCAGCTAAAATTGAAGTATTGGCGTATAACACACACACACGCTATTTGCACCCGATTTTCATGGTGAAAAAGTGAGTGTTATACGCCAATAAATACAGTAAATAAAGGCTTTTTCTTTTAGTGTGACTCTAAAAATATCTATAATCTTTTTATAGCACTGATCGCTGTATAACTGACAATGGTCACAAAATAGTGTCAAAAGTGTCCGATGTGTCCGCCATAATGTCGCAGTCATGATAAAAATCGCAGATCGCCGCCATTACTAATTAAAAAAAAAAATTATAATAAAAATGCCATAAAACTATCCCCTATTTTGTAGACGCTATAACTTTTGCGCAAACCAATCAATATACGCTTATTGCGATTTTTTTTTTAACCAAAAATATGTAGAAGAATACGTATCAGCCTAAACTGAAGAAAAAATAGTTTTTTAATATATTTTGGGGGATATTTATTATAGCAAAAAGTTAAAAAAAATTGCTTCTTTTTTTTCAAAATTGTCGCTTTTTTTTGTTTATAGCGCAAAAAATAAAAACCACAGAGGTGATCAAATACCACCAAAAAGGACGTCAATTTTGTTTGGGTGCAACATCGCACGACCGCGCAATTGTCAGCTAAAGCGACGCAGTGCAGTATCACAAAAAGTGCTCTGGTCAGGAAGGGGGTAAAATCTTCCGGGGCTGATGCGGTTAAACAACATAGAGCTTCATAAGGTAGAGTGTTTTATATCCGCCTGTAGTTCGGCTTAAAGGGATGGCCTTTGTTAGTCCTGAGCTTTCATGTGCTGAGACTTAAAAGGAAAAAAAAAAAATCTGCATTTGTTTTCCTTTCAGTCCAGCCGTCTAAATGAACATCTAGCAACAAGCAATAATGTAAGCGGTAGTATGGGCTTTTTTGTCAGAGTGAACACTCCAGCCCATTGTAACGAGTGCCATTGTAATTTATCTAACAATGTGTTCCTGGCATGAAATTAGCACGTTGCTTGTTACAACGCGGGGACACTTTTCAGCTCTGAAATTGGATTTCTCTTTAACATTTTCTACATTAATAAAGGCCGCCATTTACTCTAATGCTCACAGAAACAGCGGGGCATTGTCTGGGCTGATTGTGTATTTTGGGGAGAGTTTACCATGGCAATATGTGTCAGCCTGGCCGCTGGTGACATCACCCAGAGACGGCCAAACAAAAGCTGCGAAAAAAGCATATATTGTACGCCAAGGCTGAAAGGCAATCCCACATACTCAAGACAAGAAGACAAAAAAAACGTGATGGGAAGATTACGATCTGCGAGATGCAATCTTTTCTCAGTATTCTTGCACATGACTATTTGTGTAAAGACAGATCTTTATATGTTCTCCACAACTAAGGTTATAGTAAGAAACCAACCCAGGCTAAAAGGTGAAATACATATGAAAATAGTTTCATAGTATACTCATAGCTCCCAACTGTCCCTGATTTCGAGGGACTGTCCCTGATTCGGAGCAATGTCCCTCTGTCCCTCATTCCTCCTCATTTGTCCCTCATTCCAGTCTGATCTATATAGATGTATATAAAATGCACTTTTTATCTATCAAAAATTGTTTTCCAGCGCTAAACCTTTCATCTGATTTCTAAATCGCTGCATTTGTAAATTCCAAAAGCCAATATAAAGGAATAGTAGTAATAAAAAAGCACTTGTGGGTTTAACCAATCTTGTTTTTTTTTTTGTACAATTCTCCTTTAAGGGGGTGTGGCAAGGGGTGTGTCCTATGCCTGCATACTTTTGCTGATAGGTGTCCCTCATTGTAACACAAGTAATCTGCGCTAACCCTGACTTACTATCATGTTTAGACAGTGCTGTAAAAGTGAACAACGAAATGTGACCAAAAGTTTTAAAAAGAAAAAGAAAAAAGAAAAGAACAAATCCTAAACAATTTGAAAAAAATGACTAATAGTGCTGCAACCCTACCACAACCGGAATTTTCAGTTTTAGCAGTATAAAAGGTACACTCAGGTGCGCTACTACTGTCAAACCAACCAGACTGAAGGAACTCCGTTAGCCTGGGTGTGCATATGAGTCTTACTTTGAACAATACTAATATCAAATATCAACTGAAGTGCCATTTAAAGAACTCCAAACAAGCAATACATAAATGGTTACAGTATGGTACAGTCCACTTAAAGGATAAGTAGTTTAAAAAGGCAATTAAAAAACATCCTGTAACTCAATGTATGCTTTCTTAGGTGTACAATCCTTTCTCTGAAAGCCAGGATCTAGTGAGAAATTGAAAAAGGGGGACGCTTACCGGATCTGTTGGACCCCTATCACACCCAGGCTAACGGAGTTCCCTCAGTCTGGTTGGTTTGACAGTAGTAGCACACCTGAGTGTACCTTTTAGGTGTCCCTCATTCCCATTTCGAAAAGTTTGGCGGTATGGACGTGGATGTGGTATACATCTGATTACATAGTAAGTCTGGTTGAAAAAAAGACACAAAGTCCATCTAGTTCAATGGATACAAAGACAGAACTGTGCGTAGGTCACTGTAGAAGTGGCATAGGTCACTGCGAACGCCGCGGTGATCTATGCCAGGAAGTAGGAGCAAATACCTGTATTAGACAGGTATCTATTCCCTTCTCCCCCCCTGAAAATGTGACACCGGAGGGGGGAGAGGATTCCAAAAGGTGGAAGTTCCATTTTTGGGTGGAACTCTACTTTAAAGTAAATAACTCAACACCAAATTCACTATATGGACCCCTTATGTATTTGTACATGTTGATCATATGCCCCCTTTGACCTCATCTTCTCAAGAGAGGACAAATTCAGTTCCTCTAATCTTTCCTCATAGCTGAGCTCCTCCATGTCTCTTATTAGTTTGGATGCCCTTCTCTGCACTTTCTCCAGTCCCCCGATATCCTTTTTGAGAACTGGAGCCCAAACTGAACTGCATATTCCAAAAGAGGTCTTACCAATGATTTGTACAGGGGGGCAAAATGATATCTCTCTCTCTCTGGAGTCCATACCTCTCTTAATACAAGAAAGGACTTTGCTCGAAACCGAAGCTTGGATTTGCATGCTATTATAAAGTATATGATCTACCAGAACCCCCAGATCCTTCTCCACCATTAATTTTCCCAGTTGTACTCCCCCTGTATGTATGATGCATGCATATTCTTAGCCCCCAAGTGCATAACTTTACATTTATCAACATGACCAATTGCCGACCAGCCGCCATCATTCTACTGCGGCAGGTCGGCACAATCCTGCAAACCGTCGTAGCTGTACGTTGGTCTCTTTAAGCGGGATAGCAGGCGTGCGCACGCGCGCTGCACTGCGGGGGTGCCGATGTGCGTGTCCAGCGGTCGCGATGACCACCGGCCACGCGCGATCGGGGGCACGAGAGCCAGAACAGGGACGTCTATGTGTAAACAAACAAATCCCTGTTCTGTGAGGAGAGGAGAGTCAGATTGTGAGTTCCTACTAGCTAGGAACAACGATCTGTCATTTCCTCCAGTCACTCCCATCCCCCCACAGTTAGAACACACACTAGGGAACACAGTTAACCCCTTGATCGCCCCCTAGTGTTAACCCCTTCCCTGCCAGTGACATTTACACAGTAATCAGTGCATTTTTATAGCACTGATCACTGTATGAATGTCAATGGTACCAAAAATGTGTCAAAAGTATCCGATGTGTCTGCCATAATGTCGCAGTCCCGATAAAAATCACGGATCACTGCCATTACTAGTAAAAAAAAAATAATAATAAAAATGGCAAAAATCTTTCCCCTATTTTGTAGACGCTATAACTTTGCGAAAACCAATCAATATATGCTTATTTTGATTTTTAATACCAAAAATATGTATAAGAATACATATCAGCCTAAACTGAGGAAAAAAAATAGCCTTTTTTAAAAAAAAAAAATGGGGATATTTATTATAACAAAAAGTACAAAATATTGTATTTTTTATCAAAATTGTCAGTCATTTTTTGTTTATAGCGCAAAAAATAAAAATCGCAGAGATGATCAAATACCACCAAAAGAAAGCTCTATTTGTGAGAAAAAAAGGACGTCAATTTTGTTTGGGTACAGCGTCGCACGGCCACGCAATTGTCAGTTAAAGCAATGCAGTACAGTATAGCAAAAAATGGCCTGGTCATTGAGCAGCCAAATCTTCGGGGGCTGAAGTGGTTAAACCTCATTTGCCGCATAGTTGTCCAATTAGACAGTACATTGAGGTTGGCTTGTAAATTGGAGACATCCTGTAAGGACGTTATTCCACTGCATAGTTTGGTGTCATCTGCAAAGACTGAAATAGTACTTTTAATCCCAGACCCTATATCATTTATAAAGGTATTAAAAAGTAAGGGCCCCAACAGTGAACCTTGGGGTACACCACTGATAACCTTAAACCATTCAGAGTAAGAGTAATTAACCACTACTCTCTGAATTCTGTATTTTAGCCAGTTTTCTATCCATTTACAAACTGATTTTTCCAAGCCTGTAGACTTTACCTTATACATTAGCCGTGTGTGGGGAACTGTGTCAAATGCTTTTGCAAAAACCAAGTAAACCACGTCCACCGCCACCCCTCTGTCCAAGGTTTTACTTACCTCCTCATAAAAAGATTTGTCTGACAACTTATACCGGTATGTCTTTAAGCTGCCTGTTGCTTAAAATATTTTTTTTTTCCAGCAAGAACTCATCTATGTGGTCTTTTATTAAACTTTCCAGTAACAACCCAACTATAAAGGTGACCTTTATTTTTTTTACATGACAGTTAAGCAATACAGCTTAGTCACCAATAGGGATGAGCCGAACACCCCCCTGTTCGGTTCGCACCAGAACATGCGAACAGGAAAAAAATTTGTTCGAACACGCGAACACCGTTAAAGTCTATGGGACACGAACATGAATAATCAAAAGTGCTAATTTTAAAGGCTAATATGCAAGTTATTGTCATAAAAAGTGTTTGGGGACCCGGGTCCTGCCCCAGGGGACATGAATCAATGCAAAAAAAAGTTTTAAAAACGGCCGTTTTTTCAGGAGCAGTGATTTTAATAATGCTAAAAGTCAAACAATAAAAGTGTAATATCCCTTTAAATTTCATACCTGGGGGGTGTCTATAGTATGCCTGTAAAGGGGCGCATGTTTCCCGTGTTTAGAACAGTCTGACAGCAAAATGACATTTTGAAGGAAAAAACACATTTAAAACTACCGCGGCTATTGCATTGCCGACAATACACATAGAAGTTCATTGATAAAAACGGCATGGGAATTCCCCACAGGGCAACCCCGAACCAAAATTAAAAAAAAAAAATGATGTGGGAGTCCCCCTAAATTCCATACAAGGCCCTTCAGGTCTGGTATGGATATTAAGGGGAACCCCAGCCAAAATTTAAAAAAAAAATTTACGTGGGGTTCCCCCTAAATTCAATACCAGACCCTTCAGGTTTGGTATGAATTTTAAGGGGAACCCCGCGCCAAAAAAAAAAAAAACCGGCGTGGGGTCCCCCTAAAAATCCATACCAGCCCCTTATCCGAGCACGCAACCTGGCAGGCCGCAGGAAAAGAGGGGGGGACGAGAGTGCGCCCCCCCCCCTCCTGAACCGTACCAGGCCACATGCCCTCAACATTGGGAGGGTGCTTTGGGGTAGCCCCCCAAAACACCTTGTCCCCATGTTGATGAGGACAAGGGCCTCATCCTCACAACCGTGGCCGGTGGTTGTGGGGGTCTGCGGGCGGGGGGCTTATCGGAATCTGGAAGCCCCCTTTAACAAGGGGACCCCCAGATCCCGGCCCCCCCCCTGTGTGAAATGGTAAGGGGGTACTTACCCCTACCATTTCACTAAAAAACTGTCAAAAATGTTAAAAATGACAAGAGACAGTTTTTGACAATTCCTTTATTTAAATGCTTCTTCTTTCTTCCTTCATCTTCTTCTTCTTCTGGTTCTTCTGGCTCTTCTGGTTCTTCCTCCGGCGTTCTCGTCCAGCATCTTCTCCGCGGCGTCTTCTATCTTCTTCTCCTCTGGCCGCTCCGCACCCATGGCATGGGGGGGGAGGCTCCCGCTCTTCTCTTCATCTTCTTCTCTTCTTCATCTTCTTCTTCATCTTCTTCTTCTTCTTCATCTTTTCTTCCTTCTTCTCTTCTTCATGTCTTCTCCGGGCCGCTCCGCAGCCATGCTGTGGCATGGAGGGAGGCTCCCGCTGTGTGACGGCGTCTCTTCGTCTGACAGTTCTTAAATAATGGGGGGCGGGGCCACCCGGTGACCCCGCCCCCCTCTGACGCACGGTGACATGACGGGACTTCCCTGTGGCATTCCCCGTGACGTCACAGGGAAGTCCCGTCATGTCACCGTGCGTCAGAGGGGGGCGGGGTCACCGGGTGGCCCCGCCCCCCGTTATTTAAAAACCGTCAGACGAAGAGACGCCGTCACACAGCGGGAGCCTCCCTCCATGCCACAGCATGGCTGCGGAGCGGCCCGGAGAAGACATGAAGAAGAGAAGAAGGAAGAAGATGAAGAAGAAGATGAAGAAGAAGATGAAGAAGAAGATGAAGAAGATGAAGAGAAGAGCGGGAGCCTCCCCTCATGCCATGGGTGCGGAGCGGCCCGAGGAGAAGAAGATAGAAGACGCCGCGGAGAAGATGCTGGACGAGAACGCCGGAGGAAGAACCAGAAGAGCCAGAAGAACCAGAAGAAGAAGATGAAGGAAGAAAGAAGAAGCATTTAAATAAAGGAATTGTCAAAAACTGTCTCTTGTCATTTTTAACATTTTTGACAGTTTTTTAGTGAAATGGTAGGGGTAAGTACCCCCTTACCATTTCACACAGGGGGGGGGCCGGGATCTGGGGGTCCCCTTGTTAAAGGGGGCTTCCAGATTCCGATAAGCCGCCCGCCCGCAGACCCCCACAACCACCGGCCACGGTTGTGAGGATGAGGCCCTTGTCCTCATCAACATGGGGACAAGGTGTTTTGGGGGGCTACCCCAAAGCACCCTCCCAATGTTGAGGGCATGTGGCCTGGTACGGTTCAGGAGGGGGGGGGGCCGCACTCTCGTCCCCCCCTCTTTTCCTGCGGCCTGCCAGGTTGCGTGCTCGGATAAGGGTCTGGTATGGATTTTTAGGGGGACCCCACGCCGTTTTTTTTTTTTTTTTTTTGGCGCGGGGTTCCCCTTAAAATCCATACCAGACCTGAAGGGTCTGGTATGGAATTTAGGGGGAACCCCACGTCAATTTTTTTTTTAAATTTTGGCTGGGGTTCCCCTTAATATCCATACCAGACCTGAAGGGCCTTGTATGGAATTTAGGGGGACCCCCACATCATTTTTTTTTTGGTTCGGGGTTCCCCTGTGGGGAATTCCCATGCCGTTTTTATCAATGAACTTCTATGTGTATTGTCGGCAATGCAATAGCCGCGGGTAGTTTTAAATGAGTTTTTTCCTTCCAAATGTCATTTTGCTGTCAGACTGTTCTAAACACAGGAAACATGCGCCCCTTTACAGGCATACTATAGACACCCCCCAGGTACGAAATTTAAAGGGATATTACACTTTTATTGTTTGACTTTAAGCATTAATAAAATCACTGCTCCTGAAAAAACGTCCGTTTTTAAAACTTTTTTTTGCATTGATCCATGTCCCCTGGGGCAGGACCCGGGTCCCCAAACACTTTTTATGACAATAACTTGCATATAAGCCTTTAAAATTAGCACTTTTGATTTCTCCCATAGACTTTTAAAGGGTGTTCCGCGGCATTCGAATTTGCCGCGAACACCCCAAATTGTTCGCTGTTCGGCGAACTTGCGAACAGCCAATGTTCGAGTAGAACATGAGTTCGACTCGAACTCGAAGCTCATCCCTAGTCACCAACCTCGTTCCATTCTGCTGGTGTGAAGGAACAGCATCTGACTGCTATCTCCTCCTAGTATCAGTTTGGTGGTTCTACAGAATGATATATAAATATGATTGGTTCATAGTGCTGCCCATGCCTCTTCTAGGCTGTACAGCCACTCATGTGATCGCGGTCAATGACCTTATTATTCTACACTGCATTTAAGTAAGACAGCTTGGTCACTGACCTTCCCCCAGTCTGCTGGTGTGATGGTGAGGGAACAGCACCATACTGCTATTTCTCCTAGTGTCAGATTGATGGCTCTGCACAATGCTGTAAAATCAGATTGACTCATAGTGCTGCCCCTCTCTCTCCTAGACTGTTCAGCCATTCTTGTGATTGTGGTCAGTGACCTAATATTTCTTCACTGCATTTAATGAGTACATCCTGGTCAATGGCTTGCCCCCAGTTTTTTTGTGTGACAGTGAAGGAAGAGCATCATACTGCCATATCCTTCTAATTTTAGATTGATAGCTTTGCACAAGGCTGTAAAATCTGATTGGCTGTTCAACCACTCTTGTGATCATGGTCAGTGACCTCATTTTTTTCCACTGTTGCCATGTACATTCATGAGGAGCTTGAGGTGCTAAGGGTGGCCTCTCCCAAAATTCCCATCCAAGCACCCCTGGAATTTGCTAGGGCAACAGAAGGGCACAGGTGCCAGGAACCTGGAACTGAAGACTTTAACTTGGGAGCACTGATGTCAGGTAAGCAAAATTAAATCGACGAGGGCACCCAGAATTCACCAACTCCAGTACAGAGCAGAGGTGGGTCACAAGCCAAGTTTGATAACAGTTGAGCAGGAAGGCACAATATCACCAACAGGATTAAGGTCAGAGACGAGAAGGGGTTGGCAATGTGCAGGTGGTGAGGAATGGAATTGATAGGCAACATCTTGGTCAACAGTCCAAGTGGAGGTCGATAATAAAGGTAGGCAGCAAACATAGGGTAACCCAGAAGCAGATAAGATGAAAGCTGGGCCAAAAACAGGGTCAAGCAGATTCGGGATCAAGGATAACAGGAACTCAAGCTGAATGACAACTCAGCAATGATATAATGGATGACCCAGGTTGAAAAAGGTCAGTATCTGTGGTGGACGTGTCCATGTGTCCACATGCACCGTGTGCATGTTTATGTGCAGGAGCCTTATGGCTGGCAAGTTCTCTCTGATGGCTGTCCCGATCTTCCTGACAACTACAATTAAGCAATACAGCTTGGTCACTTACCTTCCCCCAATTTGCTTGTGTGGCAATAAAGGAACAGCAGCACCATGCTGCTATTCCCTTCTAGTGTCAGATTGACAGTTCTGCACACCACTGCAGAATCTGACTGGCTTAAAGTGCTGTCCTCCCTCTCCTAGGCTGTCCAACCACTCTAGTGATAGTGATCAGTGATCTCATTTATCTCCACTGCAGTTAAGCAATACATCTTAGTCAGCAGCCCACCCCTACCTGCTGATTGGGCAATGAAGGAGCAACATGATCATGAGGTCATCCCCTTTCTTACCTGTCATGAAAGGATGTTCAAGAAAGTGGGCTAAGAACTTTTTCTAATGCAGACTTGAATGGCTACTCCTCCCTCTCTCAGTCTGAGTCAGAGGGAGCTACAAGATATTAATATGAAGACCAATTTACTTTTTTTCACTAGCTCATAGTGATGGGAGCACAGGCTTGAATCTTATTTTATGTAGCTAGGGAGGTGTTTTATAGCACTGCCCTTTTTTGGATTGAACAAATGCAGGCATGTCCACTGATATAGAGAGTACAAGAGCTCAGTGCCCGTCCCCAAGGGACCTATTGATGGGAGGAATGGCCATTGCCACTTGGGATACTGGAAAGGGCAAGGGCAGATCATGCAACATTCTTGAGACTAATTAACTCCAGATTATAATCCAGCTCCCAGGATAAGGATAACAGCCCAAGACCTTACACCTTTGAAAGCCAAGTGAGGTGAAAATGTCGTTTAGTTTTAATGCATCCACCCAAAACTGAAACAATTCCATCAGCCAGGTAAATTCCCTTCTGCCTGACTTTGCGAAGTGCCTCCTTTATTTGCTGCACTTGAAAACTATTAATTGACTCAAGAGCTTTCAATATTAACAGGAAAATGTTTGGTTAGCATTTATTCTGAATAATTATAACACTCCAATCCACTTACTGTCACTTGTGGAGAAATTAGGAGACATATAAATATCACCTTAATGTACCAGCTTTGGATTTCAGATGTCAGGCTGGTTAATTTGCTGATTCCTCCAGGGGTGGAACACAGACTGGTAATGCATTGGCCCGTGGGAGACAAAAAACCCTTTCATTCTCTGTGCTTGTACGAGACTTGTAAATAAATTACATGGTGGTATGGAGTCATTACCAGAGGGGAGGTAATGCATGGTGTATGTACCTTGCTCTCGCACCTAATTTAATTCAACTGCTTTCAAAATGGAATGAGATGTTTCAGCTACAGTTCCCTTTGTTGCTGACATTAAAGAGTACTTGACATTTTAAACTTTTGAAAGCAAACTTTCCACCTTAAGAATGCTTGCCGTTAGCCAGGACTCCAGCCTCTCTAGCGCCCTTATCTGATCATGGTTGAACGTTGTTGTTAAAGGGTTGACTTATTTGACTTTGGGTCTGAACTCTCCCCCTTAGAGTTGAGACTCACCCATGAGATGCCACCCTATTCCAGTGGAGGTAATCTCCCCTCCCCCCCAATGAAAATTTTCCAACCTTCTCGTTCGACAGAAGTCTATCGATATCTGTCAAGCTGGAACAGGCATGGGTATGGCAGAAGATAGGAGGGAGGTTTTGGATCTGGGGGTGCCTGTGTGGGAGGGTTCCCCGTGGCCCTGTTGGAGGGTCTGGCTTCCCCCTCTACACATCTGAGCACATGTTGGTGGCCACGTTAATGCAATGGGTGGTGGTACAACCCTTAATTATTTGTTTTAAACAATTATTGACAATTGTTATTCTATTTAGATCACATTCTGTATAAAGTCTGAATCGGTGGATCCTGATGAAGTGGACAATGTCCAGGAAATGAACAGAGCCTTAAAGACTACTCTATGCGGATAAATTATACTGTCAATGTTGCCTTTTTATGGTTTTGTATTTTCCAATGGTATACAACAAATCTTCTGTGCAATAAGAATATATTGGTTTTTTTTTAATGAATGAATAAAATGTTTTTTAACAGAAAATGAATGCTGTGCCTCAATAGTCCTATGCTGATACCATAGTGTCATTTTTAAATGATAGATTATATGTAGGGATGTGGCACTCAAATTTCACTAATGCTGATTGAGTCTGGAACAGGCATAGATGGACCAAAATTCGGCTTGTCCCCGCTGAACCAGCTGAAATGTAATCCATCTGTGGCCAGCTTCAGAGTACTCAAGCCAGGTCAGAGAAGAGCACAGAAGAGGCTTTTATGGCTTCCAAAGGTTGCAGCTTGTATTGCCCATTTTTTAAATTGAATTAGAATTTGAACTGGCTGAAAGGGTGACGTTAAAAACGCCACCAGAAACAATTTTTATGATAAATTGAACAACAGTCTTAGCCTATCAGCATTTTAAGCTCTGAATGAAGCAGAATAGTAAAAGCTAAAGCTGGCCATGAACTAGTAGAATTTTGTTTTGACATTTTCATTTTAAGAGCGTTTGTTTAATTTTTTAATTATTAGTAGGGTCAAATTGACGTTCATTTTTGACAGCAGTGACGGAAATTTGAGTAAGCAAAATGGAAATATTTTCTAGAACAAGCGATTTTCTAACAGTGCATCTAGTTTTTGTTTTAGAAACTCAATTTCATTCTAAAATTAAATGTTAAACGAAAATGGAATTTTGAACTTCTTTTGAATGACATTCATGTGGGCGGCACAGTGGTGTAGTGGGTAGCACTCTCACCTAGCAATAAAAAGGGTCGCTGGTTCCAATCCCAACCACGACACTTCCTGCCTGGGGTTTGTAAGTTCTTCCTGTGCCTGCGTAGGTTTCCTCCTACACTCCAAAGACATGCTTGTAGGTAAATTGTCTTCTGTCCAAAATTGGCCCTAGTATATGAATGTGAGATTGGGATTGTGGGCTCCTTGAAGATAGGGTGCAATGTATGTGTTGAGCGCTGCGTAAATTGACGGTGCTATATGGGTACCTTAAATAAGTAGGGATAATTGTAAGTATTGCAACCACACTCACTCAGGTTGGACTGGTGTCTTTATTCAACCTTACTAACTATGAATTTTCACATGAACCCTTTTTCTAAAAATCCATTAGTGTATGGCTAGCTTTAGATTTCCGTATAGAATATTTTTTTCTTAGTTACATAGTTACATAGTTGGTGAGGTTGAAAAAAGACACAAGTCCATCAAGTCCAACCTGCCATGCTTAGCTTTGCCATGATGAATAATAGGGGTGGCCAAACACAGTATCTAAAGATAAATCTCTGCTTGTATAGATAGCAGTTAGAGACAATGTAAGAACATAAAAAACATATTTTGGGGGGCTGCTTTTTCCGTGCCCACACTGACACAGAGCTCCCTCGGTAGACCAGTGATTGGGAACTATAGAAACATAAAAACGTGAAAAAGACTGAGTAGTCTATCGAGTCTGCCCATTTTTATTTTTTTTTTTGGGGGGGGGGTTGTTTTTTTGTTTTTTGTTTTTATTTGTTTTTGTCATTAACCTTGTTGTCTGACTATAGATTTAGATTTATCCCAAACATGTTTGAAGCTGTTTACTGTTGACTGTCTCACTACCTCTGTTGGTAGTTTATTCCAATGATCAACCACCCTTTCAGTAATATAATACTTTCTAAGATTAGTTTTGAACCTACCTCCAGTTAGCTTGAGGTCATGTCCACGTGTTCTTAAATTTGGTTTCATATTAAATAGAACGTCTTCCTGAACCTCATGTTTCCCAGTCATGTGCTTATCATGTGTGATGGAGAATGTGGTCGTGGCCTGGCTTTCGTTTGTGCTGTTTGGCCTGTGGGTCATTCTATAGGGGAAGGTGTAGCCACCATTCCGTTGTGTGTGAAACCATGTGACATTAGCCACCATTTTGTTTCTAGGCATTATTTCTGTTTTAAGTGAATGTAAGCTTTTGTAGGTGTTCTGTGTTTGTACTTTTTGTCAACTCTTCAGTAGAAGAGTGGCGATTTTTGTATTGGATTTCTGTTTTGGTGGGAAAATGCACCATTTTGTTGTGGCCTGGCTTTTGTTGTAGTCACCATGAGGCCATGGTCGGCAGCCATTTTGAGAAGTGCAGTTTAAGGATTTTGTGCTTTTTAGCCTGTAAATCATCCCAGAGGGGAAGAATCTCCAATTCTTTTGTATGGGTGTAGCCATCCAGTCTACTTTGCATTGAATTTAATAGCTTCAACTGAGTTTTTGTACTTTTAGAGGTGCGTGTTTTTAAAATATTTTTGGAGTTCTTCAGAGGGCAATTCATTGTTTTGAGACTTGTATTGTATATCCTGCAAGAGTTTAGGAAGGGGCCAATTTATTCTTAGATATCTCTATGCAGTTATGGTTAGGGAGCAGGATGTTTGGTCCACTCTGGGAGTGGCAGACAGAAGAGATGTACTGTGTGGACTATTAGAGGAGAGATATGCTGTGTGTACTGTGGGGGGTGAGTCTGGCGGATATCATCAGACTCAGAGATCAAACTTTTTTATTTAAACAAAAAAAAACAATGTCTTCTTTTAGGAAGGGTGTCATTTTTGGGAGCGTTCGTTTGATTTTCTAATCGTTAGAGGGGTCGGGTCGACGTTTATTTTCAACCACAGTGATGGGAAGATTTGGAGATAATAGGGAACTTCTTGGTCAAGGGAATTGTCAGACAGTGTATGTGGTTTTCATTCAGAAATTACATTGATTTTAAAAACAGAATGTTAAAAACAAGTTAAAATTTCAAACATTTTTTTTCCATTCAGCGAAGGTACAAAGATTTTTCGTCTGAATATTCCTGTCTGAAAATTGATCTGTGTGGCCAGCATGAGGCTCGGTGCACGCCTATGCAGTTTGCTTTTTATCTCTTTCTGCAGTGCTTTTTGCTGTGCGTTTTCGATTTTCTTGCACGTGATTTTGCTGCAATTTGCCTTTTTGTTTTTTCTGGCCAGGTTGTTGTAGGTCAGATTGGAGGACACAGGTTGCTGCAGGGGTGCATTGTATGTTTTTCTGCAGCTTCTCCATTGAAGTGTATTGAACAGAAGAGGCGCTGTTTTGTATTAAGGAGGGAGTCCCTGACCCTTTCCAAATATGCTGGGGGGGGCATGGATGCAGTGGCGTTGCTAGACGGGGGCGGGGGGTGCGGTCCGCACCGGGTGCCACCCACTAGAGGGGTGACACCATCCCGAGCAGGGACGATCCTGGACGGGGTGCAGTGCACCCAGGCGCCACAGAGGTGGGGGCGCTGAAGCGCCAGAGTGCTCCCCTCCCTTCTCCTCTTCCTTGTCCGTAGGCGGCTCTCTGCTGATCGCCGCCTCGACCTGCCGAGTGTCGAAGCCCATCCCCCGTCCCTCCTCCCTCCTCCTGTCAGAGGAGGAGAGCGAAATTAGATCGGAGCGGCTGTCTCTGTGTGAGAGACCAGCCGCGCAAAGACGTGACTGACGTCACTGGGGGGGGGGGGCGTGCCCAACGTGTTCCACTTCAGACAGTTCTCCTCCTCCGACCTCCCTGACACATGCTTCCCAAGCCTGACACACTTCACCCGGGCGGCGCGGCTGCATACTGTCCTCTCCTCTCCAGCTGCCGCCCGGGTGTTTTAAATTAACCTAATGTAGGGGGGGTGGTTTGTCCTGGGGGGGTCTATACTAATGTAGGGGGGGTGGTTTGTCCTGGGGGGTCTATAGTAATGTAGGGGGGGTGGTTTGTCCTGGGGGGGTCTATACTAATGTAGGGGGGGTGGTTTGTCCTGGGGGGTCTATACTAATGTAGGGGGGGTGGTTTGTCCTGGGGGGTCTATAGTAATGTAGGGGGGGTGGTTTGTCCTGGGGGGGTCTATAGTAATGTAGGGGGGGTGGTGTGTCCTGGGGGGTCTATACTAATGTAGGGGGGTGGTGTGTCCTGGGGGTCTATACTAATGTAGGGGGGTGGTTTGTCCTGGGGGGGGGGTCTATACTAATGTAGGGGGGAAGGTTTGTCCTGGGGGGGTCTATATTAATGTAGGGGGAGGGGTTTGTCCTGGGGGGGTCTATAGTAATGTAGGGGGGTGGTTTGTCTTGGGGGGTCTATACTAATGTAGGGGGTGGTTTGTCCTGGGGTCTATACTAATGTAGGGGGTGGTTTGTCCTGGGGTCTATACTAATGTAGGGGGGTGGTTTCGTCCTGGGGGGTTTATACTAATGTAAGGAGGGGTGGTTTGTTCTGGGGGTGGTCTATACTAATGTAAGGAGGGGTGGTTTGTTCTGGGGGTGGTCTATACTAATGTAGGGGGGTGGTTTCATCCTGGGGGGGTCTATACTAATGTAAGGAGGGGTGGTTTGTTCTGGGGGTGGTCTATACTAATGTAGGGGGGTGGTTTGTCCTGGGGGGTCTGTACTAATGTAGGGGAGGTAGTTTGGCTGGGGGGTCTGTACTAATGCAGGGAGGTGGTTTGTCGGGGGATCTGTACTAATAGGGCAGGGTGGTTTGTTCTGGGGGGGTCTGTACTAATGCAGGGGGGTGGTTTGTCGGGGGATCTGTACTAATAGAGGGGGGTGGTTTGTTTGGGGGGGTCTGTACTAATAGAGGGGGGGTGATTTGTTATGGGGGGTCTGTACTAATGGAGGGGGGGTGGTTTGTTCTGGGGGGTCTGTACTAATAGAGGGGGGTGGTTTGTCCTGAGGGGGTCTATACTGATGGGAGGTCTGTACTGAGAGAGGGGTTTATACTTAGTGGGGGGTCTGCACTTAGTGGAGGGGGGGTCTGTACTGAGGGGCGACTATAGTTGGTGGAGGGGGTGACACCATGTTTTACCGCACTGGGTGACACCAACCCTAGTGACGCCACTGCATGGATGTGAACGTGTCTCATGGGAGGCCATGTGAATGAACTGTAGTGTGTTTCTGCAAAAGGCATCAGAAAAGCACATAGGTGTGAACCAGGTCTAAGACGTTTATTAACATAATGGGGTTGAGAAGGCTAGGGTTGGCCCTTTGTGGTGTAGGGGGGAGCATATAGTCACTACTGTAAGGGGTTCATTTTTTACTGTAGAACGGTAAAAGTTATATTTACGTTTGCGATTGTTTGCTCTTTTTTTGTACTATAGAGGGCTCATTTTGTTTTTGTTTTTTAACCCCCATTGTGTTACCGGCCGATTGATCGATTGTGAAGGTAGTAGCCGAATGATTTTGTGGTCGATTGGTTGTATATTAGTCGATTAGTTGTTTCAGCCCTAGTATGGATCTGTCTCTTTGTAAACTACTAACTGTGGATGGTGAGCTTTGTAATACACTGGCTATATTGTAAACTGCTACCAATCATATTGAAATTAGGTGTGCATCAGTTAACTGCCTCCTGTACTACAAGCACCCATAGGGTCCTGATTATCCAAGTTTATGTTAATCATTATGGAGATAACAGAAGTAATAGCCCTTTGTTAAGCATTTCCTTTAGAATACCTCTGAAAAGTCCACGGGGGAGATTAAACTCTTATAGTTTGGAAAATCTCCAGGCTATTTTTTTTTTTTGAAGGACTATAGTCAGAACAGGGAAACGAATGACCCCAAGGGAAGAGATGATAGATAGATATGGACCTTGGGTTGTGAAAGGCAACCTGTAAAAAGGTTGGGGAATCAGTTCAAGGTCCGGAGTCCGTAAAGGATGGGTAATCTAATCGCTTCAAAGGAGGGGTCTGAATGGGGTAAAAAAAAAAATTGTTCTGACAAGTAGTGGAAAAAAAAAAAAAAATCGGCAAGGGTGACAGGGGCGGTACCTGTCAACCCAATTCTTGGTCAGAGAGTAGCTACCTCTGAAGTAAAGGCAACCTGTAAAAAGGTTGGGGAATCAGTTCAAGGTCCGGAGTCCGTAAAGGATGAGTAATCTAATCGCTTCAAAGAGGGGGTTTGAATGGGGTAAACCCTATCAAATGACCCCAAGGGAAGAGATTATAGATAGATATGGACCTTGGGTTGTGAAATATTTGCAAGATTGGGATCGTTGGACTGGGAAGAAGTATTTTAAAAGAGGTAATTTTAAGCCAAAAGCTTGGGAAAATCTGTACCTTGCTCACCACAGAAAGATGACACGGCCATATGAAAAAGACACGTTATTTATATGGATGCTGGAGTCAGCAAATAAAACAGAGGAAGTGAATGTTATTACTATGGGATTTAAGGAGAAATCATTCCAAACTCCTGAGAATGCATCCATACAGGCTGAGAAGGGGCTAATGAAATGGGATGGATCTCTGAAACAATTTCAACCTTACCAAACAGATGTTATGGGTTTAAGAAGAAGTACCGGGTATTATAGAAAACATGCTGATATGTGTGATGTCTAGAGTTCATCTATAACCTAGAAATTTGTGTGTGTGTGGAGTATGCAATATATGTTGTGTTGTGTGACGTTTGTTCTCAGCTGCTGACAGCCCACCCAAATGACCCCCCTTCTTTCTCACCAGGTCTGTGAAAAGGTGCAGCGAACTGTATTGACATGCAAATGACCTGAGCCAAGATTATTATCTGTACTAGTGAATTGAAAGATACATGTACTAAAATGACTTTGTTTTTCAGGAAAACAGTACTGGAGAGGTTCTTTGTGGTGAGGTATTATGATCTGTTGGCAAATGGTACTGCTAAAAGGTTTTTTACAGATTGCTAATTTTTTTTCAACCATGGTGAATAAATTTTTTTTTTTGGAATTATTGGTATACCATAAAACAAAAAATCCACGTGGTATTAATGTGTATTAAGTAATACATATTAATGATAAGTTGAGCTCAACAATTTTTTGGTATCTTAAAAAAAAAGTGCACTGTTTATGTAATGTAATGTAATGTATATTTGTGTTTCATATGCTAATGTATTGTTACAGGTATATAACCATTGGATTATTTTGTTTCTAGGAGGAAAATTGAATATTTATTACTAAATTTTATTGGCGTTTTATTTTTCAGATTCAATAATTGGGTTTCCTGGCTTTAAAGGGTCGGCTCGTGTACCCACTACTGTTCAGTGATCCCGGCGCCTCAGTGCTGCAAGGGATATTTCTTTGCCCTTTGGCCAGTTGTGTTTGGTAGCAGAAGTTCCTCGAGTTGGATACACATTATGCAATTTTTGTTTTCCAATTTCCTTCAGATTTATCTTCAGATGTGTAGTATGAAGGCCTGCCTGATGGCATACAAGTTGAGAGTGTATAGTTTTGGGAGAGCCCGGAGAAGAGTTGTGCAGGAAGATTGTGTATATTGCACTCTGTGTTCTGAATGAAGAGGTCATTGCTGGGAAGGAAGCACCTGGGTATTAGTTGGGACATAGACGAGTTTGTTTCTGTGTCCTAAGGAATACCGATGTAACGTTAGTCAGGGAACTAGAGGGTTCTTTGAACCTAACCATAGGTAGAGGTGCATTGTATACCCTGGGCATGGTCTCTGAAATCCAGGCACAGGGATGGAGTTGTGTGGGCACGCTGTATTCTCCTCAGTGGATACCCATAGGTGTCCTTCCTGTCCTAGACTCCTTGCGTACCTTAACTAGTGGTCTGTGTCCTGCATGACAGGAAGACCAGTGCCCCATAAGGTGTGCAGCCTCTATGAAGAGACAAGTGTACCTGGTGGCAGGTGATTTTCAATCCGGGTATTCTGACTATTTCCCATTCTTAGGATAGAGAGGCTTAATGGAGACTGTCTGTGGAGCTGGAGGTGGGGCACTGGGTACCTTAAAACACTATGGAGCTGGAGATATTCAGGATATTCAGGATCACATTGGGGGGGGGGTCTTGTGCTACATATCAGGGAAGGGGTTAGGAAAGCCAACTTGCTCTGTCCAGCATCACGTTGCAAGGACAGACAGAGGGGGAGGGGGGTAGTATCCAGGTTGCCTATGAGTCGTGATAGATTGGTGGATGACTCAGTTCCAGGATCGTCAAAAATCTTACTTGCACTGTTCTCATCCCTAATGGCAGGGATGGAACATTGTGCAGATATCACGGTCAATCTGCGTACTATCCTATCAGACTCTACTGGATTACACCCTGGAGTCCATCTTGTTCTGATGGTTTGAGTATGGACAACCTCAGATGACTGGTACTGATGAGTGCTAAAGGAAGGTAAGGGTTTTGCTATGGGAAAAGGCAATAATGCTGGCACAGGGGGGGGCATGTCTAATGGATGCCGGGGTAGTGTCCCAACTGGTCCTAAACAAAGTTAAAACTACTTGAGACTGGTGACCAGGGTACTGGTGCTAGTATCTCATGTCTAATGATGCACTGTTTTCAGCATCAGGTTAAATGGTACTCAGCAGGGTACACTACCTCGGGGAGTCTATAGTACACCTCCTCTGGCCCGTGGCATGGATATAGCAGAAACACCGGGTTGTACCCCGATCACCCCTGAAGAAAGGTTTTATAGCAAACCTGACATCCCCTTACACCTACAGAAACTTCCTCTGGGATTTGGGGCTGAGTTAAAAGCTTGGCTGATGGATTTAGGACAACAGGATGAAATATTAAATGTACTAGGAGATGCTGAAAAACAAGCCACCATACGACTCACCCATGATCAAAATAGACTGATCCAAGTATCCCACGCTTTAGACGCAGACGCTAAGATTTCCTGGTGGGAAAGTTTATTTGGGTATAGTCCGAACGCTACAGCTTTCCTAAACATTTTGCTCCACCCTGTTGTTGTCCTAACCTGTGCAGCCTTCTTTGCTTTTCCTGATGCAGGTAATAATGTGCGTTACTATCAGGAGAATGAATGCCAAAGCTATGAGAATGTGTACCTCAACAAGGTATCTTCTCTCAAGGAACAGAAAGGCCACTAACTCAGAAACAAATCTCTGAGGAAGCCATATCCAATCCAGACCAGTACAAAGAAGTTGCGCATTTAAGAGAGGACCCTAGAACTATATTTTTCTTGTTCCAGCCTCTTCAATTTTTAGTAATAAAGTGCAGTCAGGTTTACCTAAATTCCAAAAGTTTTAATCATTTTTTTTATTTTATTTTTTTTTTTTTTTCCCTCTCCCTTTTGTTGTTAATATCTGTGTACCTGACCTGCAAAAATACTGTTAATGGGAGAGGAGTTTTTTTTTAGAAAAACATTTGTTTTGTTTTTTTTTTGTTTTTATTTATTTATTTATTTATTTTTATTATGTTTTTTTAACCAATGTATTCATTTTTTTTTATATACAGATTCAAGGCTCTTTAACAGTCTTGGTTGAAGCAGGGTTCAATCTGTAGTTTTTTCCGTTTTTGTTCTTTTTTTCATTATTATTCCCACTATTTTTCCTGTTCATTTTCATTACTCACCTCTCTTCTATTCCTTTTTCTTCTTTAATATTATGTTCTCTAAGTTTTTCCTTTGGTTTCTATCATTTATCTTCTCAAGATAATGTAACTAAGACATCAGTCATATCATTTTTCTTTAAAAAAAAAAGACTTTGCCTGCCCGCAAGTACCATATTTTAACTAAAGTATCCCTGGACATCCAGTTTTATGTCTTAATGTAATTCCACCTCCCCTAGCCTACCTACTGCCTTAACCTGAGCCCCGTGAGCAGGTGTGGTGAACCCAGGGACCTGGCAATAACAGACAGTATTGACTATCCCTACCATCAAGGGCCATGGATGATACTGGCTGTTGCTCAGACTCTGTACCCTGTGGGGAACCCACTCTACTCGTCCACATTACACCCTTTAGGAGTATTTAGTCTTAATGGCCAACACTCTGCTCCTGTCCAGCATTTCTCCAATATCTGTACACTAACGTTCTCCTCTCTCTGTTTGTATTCATGCACGACTGTCTGGAGGCCCGCTCGACCCCACCTGAAGAAGCAGCGACCACCAAGTTATTTCTTGAGATAAATGTGTCACGAATAAGACTTTCCTGGACTTTCCTTCACCATGCTGAAAAGTGCTGTCTCGCGGTCCGATCCAATCGATGCAACCGTTACATGGTCTTACAAAGATACAGGACTAGATATGCCAGGATCCCGCCATCAATGTTGGAGTTCCGCTCTTCCAAGGCAGAGGGGCGATGAAACATTGCAGTACAGACACTCATGGTTTGGATGTGAAATCTCAAAAGGCACCAGGATTTCTTTGCTGTCTCAAGCCTACCTTGAGGAGTTCCGGCGTGTTCAAGAAAGGAAGAGGAGGCCGCAGTGGTGGTGGGGAAGGGTCGGGGCTTCTGGGCTTTTGTGGGTGGGTGCAAGATCATTGAAGGAGGACATGAGTTCAAGAATGAACTTCAGGGGGAAATGTGATGGAGATATTGAATTCCATATTTATATCAATGAGATTCAAGCGTACCATCGTGAGGACTTTCTAATTAGATTACCATGCCCCATTTTGTATGATGTGTACGTGTATGTATGTATATATCTATCTATCTATCTATGTGTCTGTGTATATATATATGTAATATATATTTATTGGTGTATATAGGTGTATTTTTTATAGGAACATGTGTAATAGAAGGTGGGCCTATTTACTGTTTTAACATCTCAAACACACCTTTTGTGTTGGCCTGCTATCCGCATAGTAACTAAGTTACCCTATTGTTCGTAGAGAGAGCCAGGGCAGACATTGCGTCTCTCGAGTCCTTGTAATGCAAATTTATGTTATATCACAGAGGGCTGACGGTTGGAAATCAAGAGATAGTTAAACAGGTTCTCAGACAGAATGGCACCGGAGTTCTTAAAATCTTAGCATGAACTTCTGGACAGCTTACCAATGAACTTTAGGCTTCAGGGGTAGCCAATCAGGATTCAATGCCACTTCTGAACCAATGAGGTGACCCTGAGTTCTGATTGGTGGGAGTGGGTTCTAAAAACATAAAACCAAAAACCTGGAGAGGCGAGGGCTCTTCGGCGGACGGTCTAGATGCAGGATGGTTACGTAAGACTTCTCTATACAATGTATCTCTATGTCTCTTTTCTTTCCTGTAACCTTTTCTATCGTAGGATTTGGCCGTAATACCTTATTAATCTCTTGTTAGCATGGGTATGACCATTATGGCAATATTTATTATCATTGGTAACATTGTTGTTTTAAGGTTATATCATTTATGGTATAGTTGCTAATCTCATATTACCACAAGTTTCTTTTCTGTACAATAATAAGTTTAAATAAATTAGATTGTTACCCTTTTCGAACAGATATCATTCGTTCCTAATTTCATGGGTTGATTCATATATAGACAAAAGGTTTTAATCACTTACGTATCATTAAATATATAAGTGAGGTATGTATAAAGGTAGCCACGTCACATGTCAGCAAAGACATTGGACATATTAATAAAGCAGTAAATGTGACATTCACCAAATATTATTTGGCAGATAAATTCTCTTGGTACATTTTTTTTTTTTACAGTGAATGATTAAAGTTTTTGTAAACCTTAGACATGAAATAGGGACAAAGCATATCCCTCTATAGTGTTTACTTGTTTCAATTAAGAGCCCTACGTGTCATTTCTGTCTGCTGCTTCATTCGTATGCTATCAGCAGGAATCAAATCTGACAAGTTTTCCTGACACCATGAGAAAGATGGTGACAGCAGAGGGACCTCCAGCTGATTGACAGCTAAAGCTCTGTTCCTGTGTGCCGTGCGACGGTGGAGTATGTCCCTTTCCTCCAATCAGCTCTGAGAGCTCTCCTCGCTGAGCTCTACAGGGTGTAACTTCAGCTCTCTGCCCCCCCCCCCTTTATGAACTCTCAGAAAAGCTGCAAATATTCAGAACCTTGAATGGAGAAGAGAAGACTGAAGATAAAGAGGTACAACTTATGTAGGGGGATTTGTTTAATCTCTGTGTATCACCTGAGGCCAGTCACTTCACTGGGTATATGTAAGGGTTTAGAACCACTTACACATAGAGTATCTCACAAAAGTGAGTACACCTCTCACATTTTTGTAAATATTTTATTCTTTTCATGTGACAACACTGAAGAAATGACACTTTTCTAGAATGTAAAGTAGTGAGTGTACAGCTTGTATAACAGTGTAAATTTGCTGTCCCCTCAAATTAACTCAACACACAGCCATTAATGTCTAAACTGCTGGCAACAAAAGTGAGTACACCCCTAAATGAAAGTGTCCAAGTTGGGCCCAATTAGCCATTTTCCCTCTCCGGTGTCACGTGACTCGTTAGTGTTACAAGGTCTCAGGTGTGATTGGGGAGCAGGTGTGGTAAATTTGGTGTTATCGCTCCCACTCTCTCATACTGGTCATTGGAAGTTCAACATGGTACCTCATGGCAAAGAACTCTCTGAGGATCTGAATAAAAATTGTTGCTCTACATAAAGATGGCCTAGGCTATGAGAAGATTGTGAAGACCCTGAAACTGAGCTGCAGCACGGTGGCCAAGACCATACAGCGGTTTAACAGGATAGGTTCCACTCAGAACAGGCCTCGCCATGGTCGACCAAAGAAGTTGAGTGCACGTGCTCAGCATCATATCCAAAGGTTGTCTTTGGGAAATAGACATATGAGTGCTGCCAGCATTGCTGCAGAGGTTGAAGGGGTGGGGGGGTCAGCCTGTCAGTGCTCAGACCACTATACGCCGCACACTGCATAAAATTGGTCTGCATGGCTGTCGTTTCAGAAGGAAGCCTCTTCTAAAGATGATGCACAAGAAAGCCCGCAAACAGTTTGCTGAAGACAAGCAGACTAAGGACATGGATTACTGGAACCATGTCCTGTGGTCTGATAAGACCATGACAAACTTATTTGGTTCAGATGGTGTCCAGCATGTTTGGCTGCAACCAGGTGAGGAGTACAAAGACAAGTTTGTCTTGCCTATAGTAAAGCATGGTGGTGGGAGTGTCATGGTCTGGGGCTGCACGAGTGCTGCCGCCACTGGGGAGCTACAGTTCATTGAGGGAACCATGAATGCCAACATGTACTGTGACATACTGAAGCAGAGCATGATCTCCTCCCTTCGGAGACTGGGCCGCAGGGCAGTATTCCAACATAACGACCCCAAGCACACCTCAAAGACGACCAATTCCTTGCTAAAGAAGCTAGGGGTAAAGGTAATGGACTGGCAAAGCATGTCTACAGACCTAAACCCTATTGAGCATCTGTGGGACATCCTCAAACGGAAGGTGGAGGAGCGCAAGGTCTCTAACATCCACCAGCTCCGTGATGTCGTCATGGAGGAGTGGAAGACTCCAGTGGCAATCTGTGAAGCTCTGGTGAACTCCATGCCCAAGAGGGTTAAGGCAGTGCTGGAAAATAATGGTGGTCACACAAAATATTGACACTTTGGGCCCAATTTGGACATTTTCACTTAGGGGTGTACTCACTTTTGTTGCCAGTGGTTTAGACATTAATGGCTGTCTGTTGAGTTATTTTGAGGGGACAGCTACATTGTAGCAAAGTGTCTTTTCTTCAGTGTTGTCACATGAAAAGATAGAATAAAATATTTCTTTATAAATGTGAGGGCTGTACTCACTTTTGTGAGATACTATATATCCTTATAAGTAGATTTCTGTTGAAATGAAGTCTGGCGACAGGGTCTCTTTAAGGAGATATTGGGGAGCATTGGTTCTCACTTGACATCAGCATCTCAAATAAGTTGACCTCTCCCCGTGTCCAAATCGGCTTTGAACATTGATTTGCGTAATTTCACTGCTGACTTGTTCTGGGCTTCTGAAAACGTCACTGCTATTAAAATTAGATTAAAAGGTTCATATTTGTGACTCACGCTAATCACTTCAATCTGACTCCAAATTTTTATGACGGCTCTGCTACATTCGATGTTTCAAAAGAGAACCGGTCTCAGCTTTGCCTAATAATGATGTACATTACTGGACCGGTTAGCAAGATTAACCTTTGCTTTTTTTCGGCGTTCTGGAAATTCAGCGGCAGCAGAAAAACTCATTTGGAGGTGCGCTATAGAAATGAGAATTTAGATGGCGCAGTACATTAATAGGCTAATAGGCTATTGCATTGTGCTGAAAGGTCATCTTACTCTCTGTAATCACCTCATCACCTACGTAGTATCTTCCACTGCAGCAGAACGGCAGTTCAGATAGGCGGTATTGGGCTTTATTTGAACCTATTGTAATGTCTGATTTATGCCATTAGATTAAAATCCTATTATTGTTTATAAGGCAGTAGAGAATTTCCTGCTCAAACATGCGGTGCATTGTATAAGGCATTGTTGTGTTTGGTGGATGCTTGTTTTGATGAAACTAAAATTACAGCCGCAGTTCAATTTGTAACGGGTAAAAGGAACGGCGACAGTATACGAGAATGGTATCAAAAATTCCACAGCACAACCCTTGGATAAACCAAAAAAATAGTTTCAATGTTCTAGAATAGGGGTCTCCAAACTATGGCCTGTGGCCCACTACAAGGTTGTATCCGTCTCCCTGTTGATGTGTACAGTCTCTCCTCTCATGTAAAGAGGGACTCTGATGTGGACTCTGATGGGGACCTTGATGTAAGGAGGAGCTCTGATGTCAGGTGGACTCTCTCATGGGAACCCTGATGTATAGGTGACTCTAATGAGGGCTTTAATGAAGGAGGGGCTCTGTCGGTGACATTGATGTAAAGGTGATTTTGATGGGGGCCTTGATATAAGGAGGAACTTATCTAAGGGAGACTTTAATGGGGCCTCTGATATAAGGAAGCTCTCTGATGTAAGGGGGACTCTGATGGGGATCCTGATGTAAAGGGGACTCTGATGGAATCTCTGATGTAAGGTGGGCACTGATGAGGATTGTGATGTGCAGTAAAGAGGGACTCAGATGGGGACTCTGATGTAAAGGGGACTCTGATGGAAACCCTGATGTAAGGAGACAACTGATGGAGACCCTAATGGAAGAAGGGACTCTGCTGTAAGGGAGACTCTGATGGGAACCCTGGTGTAAAAGGGATTTTGATGGCAGCCTTGATATAAGAGGGAACTGATGTAAGGAGGACTCTGATGGGGACTCTCATGTAAAGAAGACTCTAATGGGGACACTGATGTAAGTTGGACTCTGATGGGGGCCCTGATGTAAAAGGGACTCTGATGGAGACTCTGATGTAAGGGGGACACTGATGGGGACCCTAATAAAAGGAGGAATGCTGATTTAAACGGGACTCTGAGGTAGACGCTGGTGACTTCAATGAGGACTTGGATGCAAGGGGGGGCACTGATAAGGGCCCTGGTGTAAAATTGAGAAGGGGACTCTGATGGGGATTCTGATGTCAGGGGGACTTTGATGGTATCCCTGTTGTAAGGAGGACTCTGATGAAGATTGTGATGCGCAGTAAAGAGGGACTCAGATGGGGAATCTGATGTAAAGGATGGAAACCCTGATGTAAGGAGACAACTGATGGAGACCCCAATGGAAGAACGGACTCTGCTGTAAGGGAGACTCTGATGGGAACCCTCATGTAAAGAAGACTCTAATGGGGACACTGATGTAAGGAAGGATTCTGTTGTAAGTTGAACTCTGATGGAATCTCTGATGTAAAGGGGAACAGTTATGGGGACCCTGATAAAAAGAGGTATTGGAAAAATTGCTTATGTATTAAGCACCACTCTCCAAAAAAAGGACAGCAAAGTTGCATAGATGTAATCCTAACAGGTATATATACCCAAGTAAGGGGCATAATTCGAACTAGACATGTGCAGAATGGAAACATTTGTTTAGTTTTTGATAGATTCTTTGTTACTAATTTTGTTTCGTTGATTCGTTTCGGAATTTGTTCAATTTCATTTCGTTCCATTAAATTAAATTTTTTTAATTTATTTTTCGAACAAATTCCAAATTTACGGATTCGGATTAGTCAACAAATGAATTTGAATTCTGTGTGAAGAATAGTTGGTTGTTAAGGAGCGGGCCTGGAAAGCCGGCTTCCACGTCCTTAACAATCGATGACTCATCAGCTGCGGCTTCCCCACTGACATGTTGGAAATGAAAAATTCAGAAATAAAACAGGGTGGGTCTCCCCCAGTCCATACTAGGTCCTTCGGGTCTGGTATGGATTTTAAGGGGAACCCCACATCAAAATGTAAAAAAAAAAAACGGCGTGCCCCCCCCCAAAATCCATACCAGACCCTTATCCTCCGAGCAAGCAGCCGGGCAGGCCAGAAAGGGGGAGGAGGAGGAAAGGGCAAGTGCCCCCCCCCTTCTGAACCATACTAGGCGACACGCCCTCAACATGGGGGGTGGTTTGGGGCGGGGGGGACTTGTTAAGGTCATGTGGCCAGGTATGGCCAATTATGGTTTTACAAATTAGACAGTAGGTTTTTGTATGTTCTAGGTTTTTCAGTAAAGCATTACTGTATATACTCGAGTATAAGTCGAATTTTTCAGCACATTTTTTTGTGCTGAAAGTGCCCCCCTCGACTTATACTTGAGTCAAGCACTTTTCTACAGCAAAGAATTTCATTTTCCGAACCGCATGTGGGGCCCCGTATCTCAGGGCCACTTAGTGCTAGAAACCCCAAATTTGGTATGCAAACCCAGTGGACCTAGTTTCACAACATATCCAAAGCTGAAGTTCCTAGCACTAAGTGGCCCCGAGATACGGGGCCCCATAATCGGTTCGGAAAATGTCATTCTCTGCTTCAGAAAAGTGCTTGACATTTTCTGAACCGACTTTGGGGCCCCATATCTCAGTGCCACTTGGTGCTAGGAACCCCAGCTTTGGAAATTTTATGGTTCTAGTTCCACTGGGTTTGCACACCAAATTTGGGATTCTTAGCACTAAGTGGCCCCGAGATACGGGGCCCCAAATTCGGTCAACTGTGTCTATCTGCAGCAATGTCATTTCGGGACCCTTTGGGTTCAGAGACCCTTTTGAGTTCAGATTTTGGCTGCAGCTAGGGGGCATCTAGGAACCCATAACTACCGAGTTTGAAGTTCAGGGGACCTATGGCTGCAAATGGGCACAGTGAGGCATGCAAATGGACACAGTGATGCTGCAAATGGGCATTGTTGACCCTCTTTTCCACTTACAGTAGCTGTGCATTTCTCACCCTCGTCTTATACTCGAGTCAATAAGTTTTTCCCATTTTTTTTGTGGTAAATTAGGGCCTCGACTTATACTCGGAACGACTTATACTCGAGTATATACGGTACTTTTATTCTAATTTCTACATGATCAGGGGATTTGCTGGGTCCCTCACTTATTTAGGGACACATGATAGAATATGATATATTGAGGTTGGGCTTTAGTCTGGTTTTTACTATCTGTTTTTCCATGTGCATGCATACCGATAGTTCCCTTGTGGTATAAAATACATTTTTTTTACCTTTTATGAGGTCTTGAGAACACATTTAATCTTAGTTTTTTTGTTTCTATCAGGCAACACACTGAAGCAAGAGGGACTCGTAGAAGAGGGACTAAACACCCTCCCAGTAGCCAGCATCAGGTGAAGACTGATTACTAGGATCTGCTGGCTGTTGGGAGACACCGCAGGTGATCCAGGTCCTGACACCCAGGCCTACTGCCTGGGGAGGACACGTGTTTTGAAAAGAAAGGCCTGCGTTTGGTCCCTGAAGAACTTGCATTGCCTTGCTGCAGGGTACATCCTAGAGGAATGCTGTTGAGGTTTGTAATGGAGCACCAGAAGTGAGGCTTCATCTGCTGAGTAGTGTCCAGGAGAGTTGGGTACAAACTTGGACATTGTATGAAGTCACATGGCTCATTCAGAGAGTCTATTTGGACACCAATCCACAGTTTGGAAGATTACGGCATGCCATTTAACACTTAAAGGCCCTTTGTTGTTTGGGCTGTGAATCAAGATTTGGAGTATGCATATTGTTCCTTTGGGTATCTTGAATAAGGACCCTGCTTTTTTTTACGTTTTTCAGCAAGCAGTTAGAGGTGGTTGGGGGGCCAGAGTGCAGCTTTAGTACATACATTATAGAAGTCTTGGGGCTTACCTACAAAGCAACAAATCAAAAGTGCCAGAATGAAAAAAGCATCAAAGGTAACTGACCCACCGAAGAGGGATTTGCTTAGGCACATGTCCTAAAGAGTGGCCACAAAGCAACCACAAAAGATGTGGTCACAATCTCCTGGCAAAACCCATCCATATAGCTTTACAAGGGCCTAAAATATCCTTTTCTTTTTTGAAGCCGAAGAATAGTTATCACGCTATCCACATTCTCGATATACACTTTCTCTGCCCTTCTCCCTACAGAAATAACCTCTCTTCACCTTAATAATTGTACATTTTCTAAGGTGAAGTTTTAAAATCCATGTGCTAAATATGCTCAAAGGGCATTTTTACTACCTATTCCCCACAGGACACAATTTTTACATTTTCCGCTTGGGTAATTGGTGTGTCATATCCCAAGTCTCAAAACAAAAAAAAAAAAGAAAAAAAGGAAAGAGCTCCAAAATTTGGCACAATGAGCCTTTGACATTGCAGCAAGTTCTGCTTTATTCCGGGGGTTGTTAAAATGAGGTGTGTTAATATTCAGAGACCCTGGCTGCGAGCTCTACATTAATCTGGAGTTCAGCTCTCTGCCTGGTTAATAAGGAAGGCTGTGAAACGGTATTATTGAGCAGTTTCCTAGTATAGAAACCGTACAGTTACTGTTAGAACTGCAAGAATTAGCAAAGCATCAAAGTTCTGTTCACAGGTATCCCGCAGTGCTGGGGTCTTGGGCTCAATTTCCACATGGACTCCATCTGAACTCAGTTTATAATTCAATAATACGTTTCACAGCCTTCCTTATTAAACCAGGCAGAGAGTTGAACTCCAGATTAATGTAGAGAATTGTGCTTTTGGTTTTTTTTTTTTTTTTTTTTTAACACAAGTGATATAAGTACCTAAACTTGCCCTGGTACTAGCTTCTTGCAGTTCCTGCAAAGCACAAAGAGCCAATCAGTTGATGTAATAAGAAGGCTGGGGGAGGGTCCATGACTAAGGTCACTCAGCCGAAACGCGTAAACTCTTTTATTCTGTAATCACCCTGTAGGAAATAAAGGTTCATGCATGTGCATGTGGGTTACCGGCTGCCTATCTTTGTTACTACTTTGCATGAGTGATCAGGAAACACTCAGAGACTGAACACAGATCTCTCAACTCCTTACTAAGATTTATTGGGATTCTGAATAGAGCGCCTCATTTTTTATTTTATTTATTATTGGCACTTATGTAGTGCTGTCAATTTATAAAGCACTTTACATGCACCAGATTACCAAAAGTATTGGGACGTCTGCCTTTACACAAACATGAACAGCATCCTAGTCTTGCTCTGTAGGGTTCAATATTGAGTTTGCCCACCCTTTGCATCTAAAACAGCTTCAACTCTTCTGGGAAGGCTGTCCACAAGGTTTAGGGGTGTGTCTATGGGAATGTTTGACCATTCTTCCAGAAGCACATTTGTAAGGTCAGGCACTCATGTTGGACGAGAAGGCCTGGCTCCCAGCCTCGGCTCTAATTCATCCCGAAGGTGTTCTATCCGGTTGAGGTCAGGACTCCACGCAGGCCAGTCAAGTTCCTCCACCCCAAACTCACTCATCCATGTCTTTATGAAGCTTGCAACCCTAATGGGCTCCCCATTAGGAACTAACATACGTTTACTTACTGGCACTGAAAAATAGGTGTTTGGTTTTGTCTTATGTTATAAACTTGTTGTACAAAGTCCTACTGCAATGTGCTGTATTTGTTTGCTGCCTTACTGTATATACAATATAACATATGTTTTTAAACCCAGTTTCTTCTGACTCTACCCCCAACTGCCCAGTTGCCCCAGATGGTATTTTTTTTTACCTTTTTTACCACTTACTTTTCCAGGTGTCTCCAGAATTATTCCATTTCTTGTCAGATCTTTTCTGCTTGGGAGCAGTCCTCAATAATACAGAGAGCTGCGCTGATGTGATCATGTCAATGCTGCTCTTTGCATAATTCTACTTTTAGTCCAGGGTTCTCTGGTGACACCCACTCAGGGCTTGGGTCAATGATGTCCTGTACTCACTTGATCCCTGTCAGGGCTGAGCTTCTAGCAGCACTCTTCTCAGTGCTCAATACTGCCCAGCTGTCAGTTAATTACAAGCCACTTATTGTTTCCGCAGTGACCCACCTGGTTACCATTACCTGCCTCATCAGTCCAGCCTTCAGCCAGACCCTTTTTGCTATTTAAACTGCCTTGCTCATTCCCTTCGTCCCTTCACCTGGTCAACATATCCAGTGTGTCTCTGCTCTGTTTCTTGTTATGACTTTGCCTGGCTGACTTTTTTTCTGGTTCCTGATCCTGAACTTTGGCTTCTGACTACGCTGATTCCTGGCTTCCTGATCCTGACTCGTTCTGATTTCCTGTTTTGGCTTCCTAACCATGGCTTCTGTTTTTGACTACATTCCTGATCTGTATTATTTTTACTTTTAAATTAAAGGTGTTATTTTAACTGCATTTTTCTGTCTCTGTGTGGTTCATGGTCCCTGACAATCCCTCAGTCTTGCAGGATGTATGACACCAGGGGGGTTATTTACGAAAAGGCAAATCCACTTTGCACTACAAGTGCAAACTACAAGTGAAAAGTGCACTTGAAATTGCACTGAAAGTGCACTTGGAAGTGCAGTCGATGTAAATCTGAGGGGTAGATCTGAAATTAGGGGAAGCTCTGCTGATTTTTATCATCCAATCATGTGCAAGCTAAAATGCTGTTTTTCATTCTCCTTGCATGTCCTCCTCGGATCTACAGCGACTGCACTTCCAAGTGCACTTTTAGTGCAATTTCAAGTGCACTTTGCACTTGTAGTTTGCACTTGTAGTGCAAAGTGGATTTGCCTTTCGTAAATAACCCCCCAGGTGTCATTCAACTGAGGACTTCTAGTGGTAAAAAAAAAAAAAATGATGGGACAACACCTGGAGAGGTTGTAAGTATTGCAGCTAGAACATTTTTTTTTCACTTCCAGATGGACTTTTAAAAAATTCTCAGAATTGGGCTTTAAAGATGTGCAATATACGAAAGAAAAAGAAAAATTGATTCCAAGCCATTCGTTTTCCATTAGAAGGATACAGAAAAAAAAATGAATAAAGAAAATTGTATACACAGCAATTGTATTACAAGGAGGAAAGACTTTCATTGTGTTCTGTAACCAATAAATTTGTTGAAAAATTTCACTTTGCGTTTTGCCTTGTTAATCTGGAATCCTAATGACTGCACAAGAGAAATAAGAAGCTCCTCAGCAGGTCACCGTCATTGTTATTCCAGCCTTGTCACCTGTTCCTCCATCTCTCTAACCTAAGGATATACCTTCATTCACTCCTTGTAGGGGGCCAGCGCGCTCTTGATAATCAGTGAGTATAATGCCTTCTCCTATCACTCAGCACAGCTATAAAACACATCCCTTAGCTTTGTTAACAATAAATAGTCCAAGAAATAATACACATTTTATGGTGAGAAAAATGGGAAATTCGAAAGGAAATCAAATATCACAGTTCCCATCTCTTCCTATCAGAGGTGTGGAGATGCCGGTGCTAAAGAAGACATTTACCATCGGCCACCAGATAGAAAAATGGGCATAGTGCTCAATCAAGCTATGAACTAAGGAAAGTGTATCGGAAGATGAAATAAACCACAAGAATGTGTTAAAAGCTTAACTGGCTTTTCTTCCACTCCTGGGCATGCTACTGCCATTGAGCATGGGTGCTATTTTTGCTCTCAGGTGTATCTGGTTGTATCTTCTGCCACCTGATGCTGTGCCCTTTAAGTGTTCACTTATAGTATGATGTTCCACAGCCCTCATGAAAGTCTTATGCCCCGTACACACGGTCGGACATTGATCGGACATTCTGACATCAAAATCCTAGGATTTTTTCCGCCGGATGTTGGCTCAAACTTGTCTTGCATACACACGGTCACACAAAGTTGTCGGAAAATCCGATCATTCTGAACGCGGTGACGTAAAACAGGTACGTCAGGACTATAAACGGGGCAGTAGCCAATAGCTTTCATCTCTTTATTTATTCTGAGCATGCGTGGCACTTTGTGCGTCGGATTTGTGTTCACACGATCGGAAATTCCGACAACGGATTTTGTTGTCGGAAAATTTTATATCCTGCTCTCAAACTTTGTGTGTCGGAAAATCCGATGGAAAATGTGTGATGCAGCCTACACACGGTCGGAATTTCCGACAACAAGGTCCTATCACACATTTTCCGTCGGAAAATCCGACTGTGTGTACGGGGTATTATACTTCTGTCCCCTTTGATTCAGACCCACACATGCACTGAGATTTCAGTTAGGATTATTTATTTATAAAACAAAATGAGATTAAAGCGCGGATTCACACAAATTCATAACTTAATCTTATCCCCTTCAGTTGCATAAATGTTCAAATGACCCAAGAAATTTTTTTTTAGCGCTGTAATTACCTTAGTATCGTAGTTTATTCTGGCACTTCCTGTCTATCACTCCCGCGGGAGTAGGCTTGCTTATTGCTTTTCCCCGGCGCCGCACTGTCTCCTGGGAGCTAAGTGTCAGGCTTCCCAAGAGTCAGTGCGGAACGCCACTGCGAAATCTTGAGAGATCGTGGTTTGGTTGCCATCACAACGGGGTGGAAACCTCCGAGGACGACGCCCGTTGTGATGGCAACCTGGAAGTTTACAGCGCTCTGCGTCGTAAACACTGAGCATGCGCGGGAACGAGCGGTGAATGCTGAGGGATCAGCATTCACCGCATCCAGGAAATCAATGCTTGTGGGCTTCACATGCCCACAAGCAAGATGGAACAGGCCATCATCAGTTTTTATAAGTTCTTCTTATGCCGTGTACACACGGGTGGACTTTTTGACCCGACTGGTCCGACGGACCGAATCCGGCGGACAATCCGACCGCGTGCGCGCTCCATCGGACCTGCAGCGGACTTTTTCGGTTAAAAATCTGACGGACTTTAAATTTGGAACATGTTTCAAATTTGTCTGACAGATTCGAGTCCGGTCAAAAAATCCGCTCGTCTGTATGCTAGTCCGATGGACGAAAACCCACGCTAGGGCAGCTATTGGCTACCAGCTATCAACTTCCTTATTTTAGTCCGGTCGTACGTCATCACGTACGAATCCGTTGGACTTTGGTGTGATCGCGTGTAGGCAAGTCCGTTCGTTGGGAAAGTCCATTGGAAGTCCACCGAAAGTCCGTCAAAAAGTCCTTTGGAGTTCAGTCCGTCGCAAGTCTGCTCGAGTGTACACGGCATTAGAGCAGTTAGGATGTGTAATTCCCTTCCACGGGCGGTGGTCTCAGCGGGGGGGCTCGATAGTTTCAAAAAACTATTAGATAAGCACCTGAACGACCACAACATACAGGGATATACAATGTAATACTGACATATAATCACATACATAGGTTGGACTTAATGGACTTGTGTCTTTTTTCAACCTCACCTACTATGTAACTATGTTAAAGTCAAAGCAAAAGTAAATGAGCCCTTACAGAAGTAAGGGCAAAAAGCAGGTGGAGAGTCTGCAGGAACCTGACATTGCACCCACGATCTACTGATTCTGTGTGTAATGCTTAGCAGCTTCTGGTAGGAAAAAAAGAATGAATGCATTTATTATTTATTTTCCTAAAAGGCGAACTTGAGCCTTAAAAAAATAAATAAATAAAGATCTAGCATTAAAGTGTTTGTAAACCCTCATGTCGTGTACACACGAGCTGACTTTTCGACCGTGTGTTGGCTTCATCGGACCTGCAGCGGACTTTTTCGGTCGAAAATCTGACGGGCTTTAGATTTGGAACATGTTTCAAATCTTTACATCGGAACTCCACCAGACCCAGTTCCTATCGAAAAGTCCGCTCGTCTGTATGCTAGTCCGACGGACGAAAACCGCCGCTAGGGCAACTATTGGCTACTGGCTATCAACTTACTTATTCTAGTCCGGTCGTACGTCATCACGTACGAATCCGTCGGACTTCGGTGTGATCGTGAGTAGGCAAGTCCGTTCGTTCAAAAGTCCGTCGTGAAGTCTGTCAAAAGTCCATCGAAAGTCCGTCGGAAAGTCCGTCGGACCAGTCCAGTCGAAAAGTCCGCCCGTGTGTACGCGGCATTAGATACGAAAACGGACAGTGGCTGATATATTACACCAAAACAGTGAGTATTATTTTGTGATTTGTAAAGTATCTGAATTATTAAAAAAAAAAAAAAAAAGAATGGTCGGCGGACTTCCCCTTTAAAATGTAAAAGCTTAAAAAAAAATATATATATCAAATTTATTAAAATTCAATATAGTTTCCCTTCTCCTCAACTGAGGGGCACAGAAATTCTTAGGCCTCAACCAGGTGAGCACCAAAACTCATACTGCAGGAAGGCTGCGTTTGCTTTGGTATATGAAAGCAGCCTATAGCAGTAGAAGCAGATGCAGTGGCTGCACAGACACAGCTTCATTGTCAGGAATCAGCAACGGGGGTGGCCAGATCTCCGTGGCTACACTCAGGAAGATGGCACCAGACTGTGTATGCTTTAAGTGAGATTTATTTACAGTGAAACAAAATCCATCCAAATACCAGCACATAGCAAACATGAAAATATAAGTGAACCATAAAACCCAGTGAAAGAATACCTGACTAATAACTAGCAAACAGAAGCCAAACCAACAACTAATTATGTATAAACAGGGTGAACTGAAGATGCAGGCAGCAGATGGGAAGGGGGAACCAGGACTGGGATCAGATACAAGGGGAGCAGGAAAGAGGCAGCAGGGCACCAGATGCAGGTCAGGAGCAAAATCAGTCTTTATGGCGAACAGGATCTGGCAACAGCAAACACTGGAGAGTGAGAGACACTTACTAGAGGAGGACCTAAACACCCTCCCAGCAGCCAGCATTAGGTGGAAACTGATTACTGGGGTCTACTGTTTACTAGGAGACACCCACTGGTGAACATTGGAATTACAAATCTCTGCCCAGGGAATCACAGTGCCACCAGCAGGTGATCCAGGTCCTGACACGCATGTCAAAAGTTGACAGCTGTGCATGAGCAGCTGCACAGCCCCAAACGCACGCTGTCTGCATTTAGGCCAATGCAAGAACAAAAAAAGATATATAATGCAACTTACTAGACCTTAGTTATGGTGGCTGCATTAGTGTTCATGTTTCAGGTTACGAACATTCCCAGCATGTACACAAAGTACCTGTTGATCATGGCAGAAATGTGTCCTCGCCAACTGGAAGCAAAACAATCTTATCTCCTTTCGGCAAAAGGGCAGACATGTCCAATCATGACTCCGTTCATAGTTATAGTTCATTTGCAGATGAAATGCGTTGGCAAGGGCAGTGACGTCATTATACTTGCTAGTGTACAGTGGTAAGGTGATACATGTTGTTAAGTACCTTGTAATACTTGTCAGTATATTTTATGTATAATAAATTCTGAGTTTTTAGCAACACTACTGTCACGTACCTGGTGGAGATCAAGCTGGAGAGGGGGCTTCTCCTGCATCCCTTGTCCAACACCCCTGGTAGTGATGACAGGAAGTATGAGGGTATAGAGTGGCACGAGGGCTGGTGCAGCAGCTGGGGTTTGCAGGAAGCAGATAACCGTAGATCATCTGGCAGGAAGCAGGAACTGGAACACAGTGACACTTGACTGGCAGACAGACGTGTAGCACACAAGCCAAAAGGTCATCAACAGCCTGGCAGTGAGGTACAGGAACATAAGACAGGAGCAGAGTCAGAGTACAACAGGTCACAACAGGCAGGCAGAAATCCAAGGGCAGGTCAGGGGCAAGTCGGGTCGTACACAGGTAAGCAGGTATAGCAGGTCAAGGCTCAAGTAAGTCAGGAACTAGCTGAAGACCACTCAGCAATCCATCTATGTCAGAGTCCAGCTTTAATAGGCCATTTGGCACCAGTGTCCGTACATGTACGTGTGCATGCACATATGGGTTCTCCACAGGCTAATACGTTTGCGTGAGTGTGATAATGCCTGTTTTGCCTTGAGCATTTGCTTAGAATTTTAAGTATAAGTATGAGCGTGAGCCAGCCTTCTTATTCCAACATGTGCTGAGCTTCTCTTACAACTACTCTATGGTCCTCTGTTGTTCTCTTCCTATTATCCCTGAGGAAAGTTGAGTATCCTTGTGAATGGAGGATTGACTGGACAAGGTTGTAAAATAGTAGTGGACCCTATGTATGCGTTCAAGTGCTTTTAAACCCTTGAAACTAGATATCCTTGAAATCCGGTAAGAGAGGTGGCACTTTCAGCTATTTGGTGGTCCCGGAGCACTGCATGTGGAGTTTAATGCAAACATTATTTATATTGAAATTGGACTGCCCAAGGAGGGCAGGAGGCGGAGCCTAGCAGGGCAGACATGCATTGTTAGAGCTCCACACCGCTGAGGAGAGAAGAGAAGGACAAAGCGGAGCCCGCAGGCTCAAAAGGTATCCATTTGAACCTTTTTGCCCCAGGGAACAAACTGTGAAAGTTTGGGCAGGAAATATGGTACTGGGAGGAAACCGTGGCAGAAATAAAAAATACCTCACAAAGAGCTCACAGGCACTCACTGCAGCTGAAGCAGCTCCAGTCACCTCACAAGATACAGCATCAGGGCGCTCTCACAGACAAAAAATGTCACAGCAAGACTCTCCATTTGAGTCAGATACAGAACAAATCCTCTCACAAACTTCTCCACAAGCCTCCTCAGCATCCCCAGTAATATTATTACAATTTGAAAAGATGCTTCATAAGGCTTTAAAACAAACCTCAGACCAAATAACAAAAAGCCTAACCAAAGAAATAAGAGAGCTGGGAAACCGCACCGCAGCCTTAGAAATAAAAATGGATGAAATTACAACCCAAGAAAATATAACAGAATTGGAACAATTAAAAAAAGAGAATTTAATACTTCAAACTAAGCTCGAAGATTACGAAAATAGAGCCAGACGTTCAAACTTGCGCATAAGGGGAATACCTGAAACTGTGACAGACCTGCAATCTACTATTACTGCTCTATTACAAGAACTAAAGCCAGATAACCCTATTGAACATTTAGAACTGGACAGAGTACACAGAGCTCTCACAGCCAAAAAGAAAGATGGACCCCCACGTGATATAATCACAAAATTTCATTATTACAGAACGAAAGAACAAATACTAATTGCTGCAAGAGAAAAAAAGGAACTTAATTTTCAAGGACACAATTATCAAATTTTTGCTGACTTATCCCAACTTACTATTACTAAAAGACGATCCATGAAACCCCAACTAATGGAACTGCAACGCCACAACATTATGTATCAATGGGGCTTCCCCTTTTCAGTCAGATTTAACTACCAAGGTACAATTTACAGAAGCAGATCAGCAGATGAACTACAACAAACCCTTTTAAAATTAAATCTGACAGAACCCACAAGCAGCAACTCTCCCACACGCAGAAGAATGGCGTCATCTTCACCTTCAGGCAGCACCCAGAAAATTTCAGAATAAAATGGGAATCATCATTCTCACAAAAGAGGCCGTTATGTCACATCATCCATGGACCAAGAAGATTCAATGGACTGACATCCTAATTCCTGATATCTCTTCATTTATTATACTAAGAGATGGTTCTCTATAAAAAACCTATATTTATAACTGAATGTAACTGCATTCTGATAGTCACACACTGTGTGGGATCATGTTACATTCCAGTTATATTTCTTATTACTTATGATTCATATAGCCTTAGAATATATAAGTGAAATAAGGAAATTCTTGTTTAGTTATATATTATCAGGTAATAACAATAGATTTATTACTTTTTAGGACAAATATGTTAAAAAATCCAGAAGTAATGGAAGCTTTTTCTTTCTTTTCTTAAAACAAATATATTATTACCTAACTAGTTCCTAGAATTATGTTTTTGTTTATTCTAATCTGAAGCAATACAACCTCAATTTTATGAGTTAACATATCTAAACAGTTGCATATGAATAAAATATGTAATTGTTTACTCTAAAAGGGTTAAAATCCCCAAATAATTCAAACTATCTTCATCAATACCAAAGTTATTAACAGTACCTTTCTAACTGAATTATTTAGCCTAGGGCAAGACTAACCATATACAACCACCCTGGAATAAATAATTTCAACAAAAACTATATTCTGCACTCCAATTAATGAAACATCATTTTGATGTCTTTTGACATAGCACTTCTCTCCTGTAAGCGGAAGATCCGTGTACCCCCATTAGCCCTCCTCATTCTCCCAACCATATTATGTGGGAGTGTGACGAAGGCACTTATTCCCCTGAGAGAGATATTTATTCTCTTTCACGGGTAAATTTTGATTACTTGCAAAAAATAATTTATACAATGTATCATCTAATCTCATATGTTTTTTGTTTACTCTTTACTCCAGAATTTACTGGTTTCTTTTCTATCTATTCATCTCTTCAGTCCACACAGGTTGATCTGCGCAGTCAGCTCTGCATAACAAAAAGTAAGTCAAAACTATTTGATCTGTTGCCATGGCACCACTGAATATACTTTCCCTGAATGTTCAGGGAATAAATGTCCCTCAAAAAAGGACCAAAGCCTTCCGTACTTTCCATAACAAGAAGGCTCACATAGTATGCCTCCAAGAAACACACTTCACCAAAGATTCTACTCCAAAATATATTTCTCCTTTTTATCAACAAATTTACACAGCTTCTGCCTGTACCAAGCAAAGGGGAACTCTAATTGCATTTCACCGATCCACACCATTCACCTTATCATCAGAAATTAAAGACCCAGAAGGTAGATACCTGATACTCATGGGTTATATAATGGATACAGCAATCACGGTGATTTCCTACTACGCTCCTAACCAGAGGCGGCTCTCTAATTAGGCGAAATAGGCGGTGGCCTCAGGCCTCGCAGTCATAGGGGCCTCGCACAGCTGGATTGTTTACCTAATCAGAGAGCCGCCTCTTCCAGCAGCATAGGTATCCGCCATCACACAGTCCTGAGTCCCCTCGTTTTGTTACAGGGAGAGATAACAAAGCTGCGAGTGAGATGTGTGTGATCGGAGCTCACCTACATCTCCGGATCACAGACAGGGAGGGAGAGACGCTCAGTAGAGCTCTGACAGATCTCCCCCTCCCCTGCTGCCCCGCACAGCCAAACAGAAGAGGAGAGAGAGATTCTGCTCCTCCTCCTCCCGCCCTCTCCTCCTGTGTCTGCCCCGCCCACTCTCCTCGGCTGTGTTCTCTGCTCTGCCTCAGAGAAGGGGATGTGTGGGCGGGAAGATCATGCTGAAGACCAGCAAAAGGGGAGTCTGATCCATCCATCCATCCATCCATCCAGTCCCTCCTGCCTCCCAGTGAGTACACTGATGTAGGGGATGTTCTTCCTTCCCTTCTTCCTCCATCCCCCTCTCTTTCTTTCTTTCCTTCCATTTTTCTTTCTTTCCATCCATCTTTTTCTTTCTTTCTTTCTTTCTTTCTTTCCATCTTTTTCTTTCTTTCTTTCTTTCTTTCTTTCTTTCTTTCTTTCTTTCTTTCTTTCCATCTTTTTTCTTTCTTTCTTTCTTTCTTTCTTTCTTTCTTTCTTTCTTTCTTTCTTTCTTTCTTTCTTTCTTTCTTTCCATCTTTTTCTTTCTTTCTTTCTTTCTTTCTTTCTTTCTTTCTTTCTTTCTTTCTTTCTTTCTTTCTTTCTTTCTTTCCATCTTTTCTTTCTTTCTTTCTTTCTTTCTTTCTTTCTTTCTTTCTTTCTTTCTTTCTTTCTTTCTTTCTTTCTTTCTTTCTTTCTTTCCATCTTTTTCTTTCTTTCTTTCTTTCTTTTCTTTCTTTCTTTCTTTCTTTCTTTCTTTCTTTCTTTCTTTCTTTCTTTCTTTCCATCTTTTTCTTTCTTTCTTTCTTTCTTTCTTTCTTTCTTTCTTTCTTTCTTTCTTTCTTTCTTTCTTTCTTTCTTTCTTTTTCTCTTTCTTTCCATCTTTTTCTTTCTTTCTTTCTTTCTTTCTTTCTTTCTTTCTTTCTTTCTTTCTTTCTTTTTCTTTCTTTCTTTCTTTCTTTCTTTCTTTCCATCCATTTCTTTCTTTCTTTCTTTCTTTCTTTCTTTCTTTCTTTCTTTCTTTCTTTCTTTCTTTCTTTCTTTCTTTCTTTCTTTCTTTCTATCCATTTCTTTCTTTCTTTCTTTCTTTCTTTCTTTCTTTCTTTCTTTCTTTCTTTCTTTCTTTCCATCTTTTTCTTTCTTTCTTTCTTTCTTTCTTTCTTTCTTTCTTTCTTTCTTTCTTTCTTTCTTTCTTTCTTTCTTTCCTTCCATCTTTTTCTTTCTTTCTTTCTTTCTTTCTTTCTTTCTTTCTTTCTTTCTTTCTTTCTTTCTTTCTTTCTTTCTTTCTTTCTTTCTTTCTTTCTTTCTTTCTTTCTTTCTTTCTTTCTTTCCTTCCATCTTTTTCTTTCTTTCTTTCTTTCTTTCTTTCTTTCTTTCTTTCTTTCTTTCTTTCTTTCTTTCTTTCTTTCTTTCTTTCCATCCATTTCTTTCTTTCTTTCTTTCTTTCTTTCTTTCTTTCTTTCCTTCCATCTTTTTCTTTCTTTCTTTCTTTCTTTCTTTCTTTCTTTCTTTCCATCCATTTCTTTCTTTCTTTCTTTCTTTCTTTCTTTCTTTCTTTCTTTCTTTCTTTCTTTCTTTCTTTCTTTCTTTCCTTCCATCTTTTTCTTTCTTTCTTTCTTTCTTTCTTTCTTTCTTTCTTTCTTTCTTTCTTTCTTTCTTTCTTTCTTTCTTTCCATCCATCTTTTTCTTCTTTCTTTCTTTCTTTCTTTCTTTCTTTCTTTCTTTCTTTCTTTCTTTCTTTCTTTCTTTCTTTCTTTCTTTCTTTCTTTCTTTCTTTCTTTCCATCCATCTTTTTCTTTCTTTCTTTCTTTCTTTCTTTCTTTCTTTCTTTCT